>FIZV01048751.1:0-24417 GCA_900050545.1 Trionymus perrisii | reverse complement strand
TTTTTCAAAATGTAAGAACAATTATTTTTTTATAAACCGTAAAATTTTTTTTTTTCTTTTTTTTTTTTTTTTTTTTTTTTTGTAAAAAACCAAAAATTTACCTTAGAAAATTTTCTTGAAAATTATTTTAGAAAAAATCCAAAAAATTGTTTTAAAAAAATATTGCTACATTTTTTTTTTTTTTTTTTTAAGAAAAGAAAGTAAACATTTTGTAGTTATTAACAAATCTTAAAAATTTGTTTTCGAATAGTTTTTTAATGATAAGTATATATATTATATTTTTTTATCAACAAAAAATCCAATTTAGGAAAAAAATATTGTTTCATTAAAAAAAAAGTTATATTAAGGCCAAAATAGTTGTCAATTTTCGAAAAAAAATCTAACGAATTTCCGGCGTGTATTCAGTGCTAAAAATTTTTGTGTTTTCATACTGTCCACAACATTCGTCTCTAAAATTACTTTTAAATTGCTCATAATGATATTCCATTTCTTGTTCGCAGATTTACTACTATTAGTGGCTGTAACGTCGACAGTATTCATAATTTCTGAAGTGAGAAAACTAATCGAGAACCAGTTATGCGCCAGGACGCGAAAAAGGCCATGTATGAGTCTAGTGTGATGTTTGGATAATAAAAACGCCGATAAATTCGATAAAAACATCGAGGGACCGTAGCGAAGACGTTTTCCGACGGGGCCTTACCTATTATTGGTTTTTAAACAGAAAACAAAAACAAACAAAAAAGATAATTCATATTATAGCAATGAAAAATATGAATAGCTCGTAGTCAATAGCATTGATGTTGGCGGTATTAACGGTTAAAATTGTGATTTTTATACCCTAATGGCAATTTTAGGTCCGCGATATGTTCCTATTATAATTTAGATTTAAAAAAAAAACATCATTTATTCCTCATAGACATCATTCATATATGCTATACTATCCCTCAGTTTTGATTTAAATCCGTGACAATCACTGGTGTACTGCTTCAAGGTTTTCTTTTTCGTATTTAAATTGGCGGCGTTGAGACGTATGGACGAAATGATTTGTGTACAAAAAGAATACTTTTTATTCGTTTACTTGTGTAGATATTTTTTATTTATTTATTTTTTTTTCATCTACATGAAGCAGTTTCTTATAAATGTATCTCTAAAGTACGATGAGCATGTTCACGAAATAGCCTAACTTACCCTCGTATAAATACTGATTGTAAATTAGTTTATTCGTGTTTACATTCGGATTTTTAAAATAACTTTAATACAGTCAATTCGTATTGATTGGAGATTGAATGCAACAATATGAACAAAGATCAAATAAATGAAGAAAAATGATCGTGCAGTTGATCAATTTGAAAATTAATGAATTCACGTACGTTCTATTCGTGTAATTATTCAGGCTGTGCTGATGGTCGAGTTCCAAAGAATTCTTTTATAATTTCACCGATCAAGTGTTTTATTTTTAATAAGTGTAGCTTTGTGCAAGTTTTATGTACCAGAGTGCTATAATACCTGTCGATTGAAATAATAGATAATTTTCCGAAACATAGAAATATGTATTTTTTTTCGTCTGTTATTGTTATTTATAATTTGACTTTAAATTTTGTTCTGTGTAATTTATTTCACTGTTTACTGAAAACTTGTTAATTTGTGAGTTGAATATTTATTTATTTTTACATATCATTTGTTTTCTTTTTTAAATTTTTGTAAAGAAGTTTCTATGCTGTTCTCTCACATTTTGTAAATTTTTCTCATCCGTATTTATTTATGAGTGTTTCGTAGAAATGTGATGTTTGGCTTTGTATTACATGTATAATGCTGATTTTTTCGTTTCATTTTGGAATTTTGCCAAGTTACAAAGGTTATTTCAGCTTTCAGCGATTCATAAGGAAAGGAGCTCAAAAAGTTTACTATTTTTTCTGAATTCTGTTACTACTACTAGCTAATTTTTATCGAGGTGGACTCCGAGTTTTTCAATGGTTTTATTCGAATATTTGGTCTCTTTCTCTACAACATTGGTACCTTATTATATAGTGGGGAAGATACCGATTTCGTCTCTACTCACGCCAATAATTATGGTTCTGTAGGTATTTGATGTATTTAAGGGGTGATTCCGCATACTTTTTTGCCTATTCTGCCCCGTCTTAACTTCCATAAGAGCTGTGTAAAACTTTAATCGTAAATATCTAGAGATCTACCAAACGAAAATTGATGAAATTTGAAATACACACATTTCAAAGTATTTGGAAAAAAATGTCGCATCCGATTTTTAATTAGTTGAATAGTTTTGGATAAAAACAAATCAAAATTTCAAAAATTTTCTTCAACTAATTAAAAATCGGATACGACATTTTCTTCCAAATACTTTGAAATAATATGTGTAGGTATTTCAAATTTCATCACTTTTCGTTAGGCAGATTTCTAGATATTTACGATTAAAGATTTACATTACTCTTATGGAAGTTAAGACAGAGCAGATATGCAATGAGAAAAAAACGTGTATGCGGAATGTCCCCTTAATAACGATGTTATTTTTTGACTCAAATAAGAAAACTAAAATAAATTGTATTAGGTATGCAGATAGATACATATGTGTATATGTAGGATGCGGGTGGGGTAAGCTCAAGTAGGTATTCAAAATTCGATTATTATAGGTACAATCGGTTTCACATAATTTAGAGGTATAAATTTTATCAAAACGTAACATTATCTCGCAGCATTAATTGAAAACCTTCGCAAATTCGCAATCATCAACTTTTAATTTTATCAACAGGAGACGAAATATCTGCGTCAAAATGAGCCTTTTTTCTTTTAACTTCTCGTACGTTCACAACAATGATATCCAAGTACATTTGTAATTATTAAATAAACATTTGTTTACTTCCAAAGTACCTACTAATAAATATTTTTACCAATATATAGCAGTCCAAAAACATTATTTTTGCAACGTTTTTACAATGTACGTATACGTAGACGTACGTACTAGGTGTAGGTATAGGTGCTTGCGATGATTCAGTTGTTGTTACAAAGGTCACTTTTTTCTCATTCTTCTTAACAAAAAAAAGATAACGCTGTTCCCGTAAAATATCATAATGATGTTTGCCACAAAGAATACACTACTGTAAAATTATCACAACCAGGAATCCGATAATATATGTAGTTCTTATATGAAATTATTAATATTCGAGGGAAGTCATTTTACTCTTTGCTGTCATCAGAGCAACACCCGAGGAGCAATTTGAATTTTAAAATTTTTCGTGCTAGAAGTGATTTTAATTTGTTGAATTTTTTCTTCGCCTTGTTAATCGCAAAGGTAGGATTTTATTTATATTTTTTATAAATCGTTTCAGCTATTGTAAGGTAGTGATTTATTTTTATTTCAATATTTCGAGAAGGGATCTATTATTTTATTGCAATCAATTTGCAAAATAAAGTCATTTTGATAAGAGGAATATCAATCATTAAACAATTTTTTTTTCTTTAATTCTGAAATTCAACTAAAACTACTCGTCCATCTCCACACTTTATTTTTATTTTTCTAAATAGGTAGGTAAACTTTAGCGAAAAATAACCTTATTTTTTCATACCTACCTAAGTGGGAAAGAAGTATTTTCCCGATAGAATCAATGCATGCTTCCAAATTGATGCAAAAAATCTATGCACATATATCGTGTACTGGAGACAGGTGTTTTTTTTGGGGGGGGGTTGCGGGGATGAACGAAATGAAAAATTCAATTTACCTCAGAAAACCTATAATTTAAGGAATTATCACTTTAAGTAGGTAAGAATAATCCGTTATGTGCCATGGTACAGAACTATTGCCATCGCAAATTAATTAAGCATTAGGTATAATATTTTATTCGTAGATAATTTTCATTGAAATTCGGTACTTGACCAAAAATACTCTGGTGTCTGTTTTATAATCTCTTGAAAAAAAAAACTGTTAATAATTATTCTAATCAGCAATAATGGTAAAAATATCCGACTTATGATTTTTATTGATACTGATTTTTTTCGTGTCGAAAAAACGAAAATAATTAGGAAGATAAATCATTACCTATGCCGAGCCTATATAAATGAGAGGAAAATTTTAGGATAGATAACTTCAATCGTTTACTACCTAGTACCTACATAACTATATCTTGAATTGTTAAAACTAAAATTGAAAAATTTGTTGGAAAATTTCCACTAATAATGTGCTTTGTGTGTGCTGTGCCATGATAAAGGAAGCAAAAGGTTTTCAACCTGTTTATGTTTATCTATTGATACTGTATGTACCTCTGCCTACATATATCGATTAGATAGGTATTAAATGTATTGAAAATTAGATTATAATATTGGTTCTTTTATGTTTACTTTTCCGCACTTACATATGTGGTAGTGTGTGTTATCAATAACTTTATGCAATATTCTTTATTTCATCATGTACGAATTCATGCGTATTATTAAACGAAACTATAGATAAACTAATCATAGATCAAAAATCAGTTGAACTCGTCGAATAAATTTAAATAGGTAAAAAATACCGAAACCTGATTTTTTCTAAAATTCTTTTCTTGCAATCCCAGAAATTTTCATAGGTAATATAAATATAAAAGGCTCCGGCTCGCGAACCCAGTTAGTTATAAATTATGAGTAAGTAACCTGATGTGTATTTGAAATGAAAAATTAACGTTAACAAGAAAACGAAGAAAACTGATACTGATTTTTGTGAATTATTTTAAAGCCTAAAAAATAATACATATTTAATCTTCGCAACTTTGTAAATTTAATTTTTAATTATAATTAGGTCATAGCTTATGAGAAATGCGTTTACAGCTTATCAATATTTCAAAGTCATTTATACTTCAAAAAAAAAACACGTAAGGAATTCAACGCTTAATAAATTTTAATGGTGCAAATTATTGGTCGATTCCATTTTTATTGAAACATATTTTTGAGGACCAGGGGAGACTACGTATTGGGGAACCTAGTTCTTATTTTATAGTTGATGAATTTTTTTTTTCGTTTATTTTTTAGTCTTAATTTCCAAATCTGTTTCGTTTTGTGAAGAAATAATTCCACATTTCTATTTTGTGCCCCAATTTTTTGAAAAAAAAAAAATACTTCTCAAATTTTCAAAGAAAATACCTTTCAATTTTTTGGAATCTTTTTATTGAAGTTTCTCAGAAAGAAAAAAGGTACTTCAATTTTTAGGAATCAACTTTTAAAAAAGTTTTTTTATCCTCGAATTTTTTACAGAAAAAAATCTCTCATTTATTTAAAAAAAGTGTATCCATCTCAATTTTTTGTTTAAATTTATTTGAAACAAAAAATCAATTTTCATGGAGAAAACGTCCAATTTTCATTAGAGTAAAAAAAGTTTTTAAATAATTTTTTTCTAATTTTTAGGCATAAAATCCTCAATTTTTCGGAATATATTTTTTTTAAGAAGAAAATTTCAATATACCTTTTTTTTTTTTTTTTGGAAAAAAAGTTTCTCAGTTTTCTAAGGAAAAATTCTCAATTTCATTAAAGAAAATAATTTCCCAATTTTTTTTTGGGAAATAATTCTATTTTTTTTTTTCGGAAATAAATTCTAATTTTTTTTAAGGGGAAAAATTTCTCAATTTTTTGGAGGGAAAATTTAATTTTTTAAAGGAAGAATAATATCAATTTCAATTTCTTAAGAAATGAAATTTGATATTTTATACTCATCAGATTAAAAAAAATCATTTTTTTGGAAGATTTTTTTACAAATATTTTTTTGTTTTATTTTTTGGAGTAAAAACATTAAAAAACTTTTTTGGAATAAAAAAAATCTCAATTGTTTTAAAATAGGAAAATCCTCAACTTTTTGAAGAATAAAAAAATTTCCAATTTTTTGTGGTAAATTTTTGGTTTAGAAATTAAAAATTTTTGGTAATTTGATTAAGGAATTTCTTATTAATTTTCGGAATAAAAAAAGGGAAACGGTTCTCAACTTTTTTGCAGGAAAAAATCATTTTCACATTCAGTATTAAATGAAAATTCAACTCGTCACCCCTTCAGAAAAGAAGTTGAGTTACACTCTAAAAAATTCCAGGTTGCCTGGCTTGATACTAAACCTAAATAATAAGTTTATCTTTTTGTTTAGAACTGAACTAAAATGGCCGAACGAATTGGACTCGAACAAGGACCTTTGGATGAAATAAGTTTAAAAGTTGCGGAACTGGAATTGCGTGAAACACCAGAACGGGTAGCTGAATCAATTGCTAAGCTCAAAGAATTGTTAGCAAGTAGGTAATAGGTATAAGTACCTACAACTAGATCTAGCCGTTGATTATTATCCAGAAATAGACGTGGGTATTATTTAAAAATGCCTAAGTTATCTATATTTTCTTTTAAAATACCTACCTACAATAATTACGTACACCTATTAGGGTTTTGATAATTGGTTTTATGTTTTAACACGTTTACTGATACACTTGAAATTTGAAATTCTCACTGTTGTTGTGATTCGTTATCTTATTTATTCTCGCTTTTGGTGAGAAAGAGCTAATCCACACGTTGTTATCTTCATATAACGACTGTTGATTAAGTTTTATTTGTTTTCAAAACAGTCAACTATTGATTCATCCTAATTTTTTTACAACGAATCATTGTTTAGATTGGTACACCGACTACACCGAGTTATACTTCTGTTACGGATTTCGGGATTTCTGGTTTTTCATTATTTCTTTGTCAAAGAATAGTATTTCCGCATGAAATCTAGGGGAGGGGGAAATATTTAAAAAATGAAAATTGGCAATACATAGACGTCTCGTTTTTTTAATAATTTTTCAGATGATCCTACTCTTCACTTTGACACAAGTGATGATTTCCTGATAATGCATTTGAGACCTGTAAAATTCTATCCAGAGAGTGCGTATGCTTTGGTAAGCGTATGATACAGATTCATCCATTATCAAATAAATAGGTTCATATTGGATGTATTCAACAACTATCACAATTTCCATTCGTTTATTTTTCCAGTTCAAAAGGATCGCTGAATTTAGAAAAAACCAGGCTGATATTTTGAAAGATATTTCGCCGAAAGCTGAGGAAAATAATTTTTTACACAGCCAAGTATTGAACGTATTGGTTGATCGAGACCAACATAGAAGAAGAATTTTAACGATGAATATCGGAAGTATGTTTTTAGCATTGCTGTAAAATTAAATATTTTAGTTACTCGTAGTACCTATCGATACTAAAATTCTATGTATCTATACTTATCAACAGGTGTTTGGGATCCTTCTACGTTCGACACCGATCACTTCTTTCGGGTGTTGTATTTAATTCATTTCGGAGCTATGATGGAACCTATGACTCAAGTTCACGGCGCCATCATCATCATGGATTTTACAAATCTAGGATTCAAACAAGCTAGAGCATTCACTCCTACGTTCTCTTACAGACTTCTAACCTTCATACAGGTGTGTACAAAATTACAAATCGTGATGTACCTACGAAACAGCAAATTTATAAATTTTCTCATTTTTAACGATCATTGTACGATTATTATTACAGAAAGCAATGCCCCTTAGATTAAAAGCGATACATATTATTTTCCAACCTATGATATTCAAAATCGTTTGGCAAATTTTCAAACCTTTGATTGAAGAAAAACTCAGCAAAAGGGTAAGACAAAGCATTTCAATAAAGTCTCTTGTCTAGGTAAGAGGGTCAAATGGACCTCCGGTCGAATTTCAAATTTTTTCACGTTTCCAATTTCGTTATGGTGAAAGATGATTTTAGAGCATATCAGCGATTTTTTTATTTCATCATTGGGGGCTGGTGCCTCGAAAAATTTCAAGTTTAAAATTTTATCTCCTCGAGGTTTCTATCAATTTCTATTAAACTTGGCGTGCAAGATCCCTCAAGTGTAGTGTTGAAAAATGTTTTAACAACTACTAAAATCTATTTTTTTAATTTTTCCGAGTTGACTTTTTACTTGGTAAAAATGTGTGAATTTTTGAATTTTTGAGCAAAATTATCATTTTAGGGGTCTAGATCGAGGTAGTTTGACCTGCAGAACTCGAATCCGTGAATAGTTTTTCTATTCGATCATTTCATGTGATCGCTGGAATTTTAAACAAGTTCAACTTATGAAAAAAAAAACAATTTGTGAAAAATGAATGAACTGAGATGAAATTTGGGCAAGAGGCGTATAAAAAATTGCTGGTGCGATTTGAAATTATATTTTATACCTAATTAAAAATTTAAAACTTGAAAACATTTTGAAATTCGATCCGGGCACCATTTGACCACCTTACAGCATCAGAGCCTTTTGAAAATATTTCAATTTCCGAAAAACCAAGTTATTTTTTTTATTAGATATTTTTCCACGGAAAGGATGTAAAATCGTTGCACAAACATGTTGATCCGTCGTGTTTACCAAGGGTTTATGGAGGTGAAAGAGGTGAAATAAACTACGGCAGTGCTGATTGGTATGCCATATTTGTGCAGTATGAAGACAAAGTCAAAGGTATTGTACTTACTACCTTCTACCTACATTTATATCGATTGTTTAATTTTACCGTCATAAAACTAAAATAATCAACTATTTACTATTTCATGACATATTTAACCCTTGTGTTTCAGAGTGGCAGTCATATGGTTTTGCTAAAAAATGAAGAAATTCAATTTCTAGTCAAATTTGCCTTTGTGCAATATCAGCTTCTTTTTACGATCATTTTTAAAAGACAACCAAGTTAAATAATGATTTTTTTCGAAATGCATATCAATTTATTATTTTATTATCATTAATTTTACGTTTTGAATTATCCGACTATAATATTGTAAATGGAATAAATTTTCGATATACGTTCTTTAAAATTTCACAAGGTGCGAGCGAATTAAGAATTTGAAAATAATAAAACATTCGTTCGAGAAAGAATTAATGTTTATTTTGAAACAAAAACTCACACAAGAGAAAACAGACCTTTGTTTTTATTCAGTAAACTAAGATTCACCGGATCAAATTTGTAAAAAAGGTAACAAAAATTAATCATAATAAAAAAGTAAACGTTTTTTGAGAATTTTGAAGTACCAATATGGTACGACCTATAGAAGCATTCATTTAATTCACAGGAAATAAATAATTACAAAATAAAACTACAAAAGTACAAATAACATAAAATTCATCATTTAAAAAAAAAATGCGGATTTTTTAGACCAATAAACGAACTTACTATTTAATAAATAAAAAATTATCAGTCTTTAAAATCGCTCGATGCACCTTAACTTTACGATCCTTCTTCCTCCAGGGCACTTAGTTGGTCACTGAATTCAGTATACAGCCTTTGCGCATGAACACTATTGCTGATCTCAGCTAATACATCTTTTAGAAGCTGACGTTTTGGTAAACCCTGAAAGAATATTTGAACAATTCGATTAAGAATTTACTTCAAAATTTTATCCAACGATGAGATAACATACAAGAATATTTCCAGGATCCTTGGCGTACTCGTGACATGGGCCTAATAATTCTTCGCAAATCAGCCGCAATCGTCTTGGTTCACCTTTGATTGAGAAATTGCACAGGTTAATTTATCAAAAAAAATAGAAAATCAACCGAGTTAGAATTACTCGTATTACCTTGATTGACTAAAAATTGCACCATTGTTAATAACCAATGCCTAAACTCGACGGCTGATTTTAATGCCATAGCAGCGCTTAGTTGTTGTTCCAAAAAAGTATACGTGCATAAGACATTGATATCGGTATTTTGAAGTAATCTCGAACTGTTGTTGAAACTCAGACTGTAACAAGGGTGCAAAGATCCAATTTAACGCCAACAGATTACAAATATTTACTCGTATGTGCAAATAGCGACCTTTGGGTTTGTAAGGAATGTAGCGGAAAACGTGACTCGCTTCTTTCTGTCGTACGTAAAACGTTCTGTCTCATTTTTTGCATAGAATTTGATACGACGCTATCGGTAGTATCGCCTAATTGTAACCTGCGAACGTATTCGAAACGGTATTCAAGTAATAATTGGTTGAAAATTATGTCAAAGTGAAATTTTGTAACGTACCATGAGTCTAAATCAACCGAGTACATGTACGATTTACCGTTGGAGAGAGCTAGCATAGGTACTCCGTGCTCCGAAATGAAGCTTTTATTTACGAAGATTTCTAAAATTGAAAAAATTATCGTTTAGAACGTCTATTTCCAAGTATAATTAATTGGAGAATTAATAAAATTACCTTGCGTCGAAGATAATATGGGTGATAATGATTTTTCTGATACGATAACTTTTAATTTATCAATATCCCACAAACTGAGTAAACCGGTGCATGTAATGCATAATAAATAGTTATCGTTCAGTAAAAGGTGGCTGGCTTTGGCCGGTAGCACGAGCGGTGGAAGCACGTGTTTGCCACTGTTAGTTTCTAAAATAAATAAATTTCTATTCTCTAGAGCAATTACAATAACGTCACGGTTTGTAACACAGCCAATGATTAAGGAACCTGGAACCAAAATTGAATTAGATTAGGTTAGCAACTGGTTTGGTTTTTCGGGATATATCGTATTTGTCAGGGCCAGCCACTTGGAACTTTCTTGGGTGTGGCTCGATTTTTTCCAGAGTGGCTGAATGTGAGAATGATTTTTTTCGTTCGAAAAAGCATAAATTTATTTTTCCAAAAATTTTTTTAATTCAAAAAATCTGAAAAATATTTTTACATCCAAAAAATGTATTTTTTTTTCTCTGAAAGTTTGAAAAATTTTCTTCCACTAAAAAATAGAGATTTTTTCGTTCAAAAATATAGAAAAATTTATTTAAAAAAGAAAATTGAGTTATCTTTTCCAGAAAAACAGTGTAGATTTTTTACTCCAAAAGTTATAAAAATATCTTTAAATTCAAAAAATTAAAGAAATGTTTTTACCCAAAAATAATTGAAAAATCATTTACAAAAAAAAAAAAAAAAAAAAAAAAATGAGAAAAATTTTTACTCCCTAAAAATTTGAGACATTATAATATTTTTTCCTCTAAATTTTTTTAATGAGACAAGAAAATACAGATTTTTTTCCTAAAAAAAAATAGAATTTTTCTCCATTTTCAAACTATAAAACAAATGAAAAAAATTTTACACTGACTGTAGACAAATAAAATACCTATCTATTATTTTTTTATTCCACCGAAATTCAGAACTTTTTTTCTCCAAAAGTTTGAGAAATATTTCTATTCCACAAAATTAAAAAATCTTTTGTCCAAAAAAAAAAAAATGAAAAACAACTTTTAATTCAAAAAATTGAGAAATTTTTTACTCCTAATAAAATTTAAAAAATATTTTTACTCCATAAAAATGAGAATTTTTCTTTCAAAAAAATAACAACTTTAATTCTAAAACTTTTCTGAAAAACCTCCAAAAAATAAGGAACGTTTTTTCTGAACAAGTGAAACAAAACGATTAAGATTAGTTTCTTACTAAAAATAAACAAAGATGAATTTTTTCAAAAGTTTCAGAAATATTTTTATTGTTCCAATTTTTTTTTTAATTCCCAAAGCATTCGAAGAGATTTTTTACGCTAACTCTAAAAAAGAAACAGATATTTTATAATTGAAGAAAATTCAGAACTATTTTAGGTGTAAAAAAATTAAGGTTTCAATTGATGATGATTATTTAATTTTTGCATTCTAGGGGTTTTCTAGGCCATAACTTATTTCACTTTTAAAATTATGGCTGAAGCTTAGGTACCCCAGCTATTTCCAAGTTGCTGGCCATGGTACTTATTGTAAACAACTCAAACACCTACCGAAAACATTCTCCCATAGGTCAGTGTCTTTCGAAGTTAACTTAATTCTGGAAATTGTACCTCTAATACCCGGATGAGTTTCATTGATCAACAATGCTCTCCTGTTATCTGGAACCTGCACATCAAATAATAATAAATTCGTTTCAAATCTAAACATTTGAATTTTTAAAAAAAACACGAGATCACTGACCGATACTGCAGCTTTTTTATCCATTCTCATGGGCGGTAAAACGATATTTTTTTGACCTAAATCTCCAGCAGCCATTATAGGTAATTTTTTATCTGTCATTTGATTATCTTGTAGTTGAACGACATCGGAAAACCGTGGTTGTTTGGCAGCAACGACGTTTAAAGATGATTCTAATGATCGTTTCCACGATTTATGATTGATTACCGAGCTAGAAACGGTAGACGTTGTCACATTGGGTGCAACAGAAGTTTGTCTACGAAATGAAAACAAATTTGTTGAGATTATCAGCGATTCGATTAGACGATTGAAATGCATTTGTCTTACTCAGTTTGACTGATGATTTTTGGTTCGTCAACTTTTTCTTCAACTATACTGGAAAGACCGCTGCAATTTGTAGTAACGTTAGGTTGAACAATTACGTCTTCTCTCTTTTCGATAACGATTTTACTTCGCTCTTCAGTAGAGCTTGAAAATGGAGCTGATGCGGAATTTGCTTTGAAAGGGGTAGGACTCTCGCTAAACAAATGTAAAGAATTAGTGTAATATGATAACAGAATTAACTTTTTTTCTTCAAATTCACGCTTACCCAATATCTGGAGCTGGAGCGACGAAAATAGGGGTTATTCTTCTTCGCCCATCAGATGTCCTTGTTTCTATTTGCTTATTACTTACTGGTAAAGGAGCCTTGGTAGGGGTAAGATTGACTTTTTGTTTATTTTCGTTCAATAGCACAGTTTCAGATTCTGATTTCTTCGCCTCTTCAGGAAATTTTTCAAGAACCGGGTTCTCTATGATTTGAGCATTCGAATGACGGTATCCAACCGAAGATGTACCGTAAACTTTTTCGTATAACAAATCCTTAAAAAAAAAATTCCAATATCGCAAAAAATGCTAAAAATAATAAATCTCTAGAGAAATACCCTACTTTTTGTTGTTTAGATAACGTTTTGCCAATTTCATTTTCTGTAAATTTGAGTAAGGCAACTGTGCCGTCGAAAGAACAAGCCAGCAGATTATGACCAGTTGATGACCAAGCCAAATCCAATACAGGACCAGAGAATAAATTTTCTAATACTACGACAGGCCGTAGGAAACCAGTTAACCATACCGAGACGCTATTATCTCTAGAACCAAGAGCGCAAACACACATCTGAAGTTCTTTATTCGATTTTTTCGTATGACGTTGTACGATGGTGCTGCTAAAACGCTAAAATTCATACAAAATTATTAATAGGAAATATTTTCGTCTAGAACGAATGACAAAATTATACTTACAACGCAATTGACAGCTTTCCTGTGCCCAACGTAATCTTTATCGAACTTCCATCCGTCTCTTTCAATTATTCTCGCAGTAGGACCGGCATTATTCATAGCATGGGCGGTGACTAAATATTGTCCATCGGGTGACCAGTCGTGCCGTAAAGCTACCGTAGTTCCACACTATAAATATAGAAGTTTCTCATAACTCGAGTATTATTGAAAAGTTAAAGAGGAGTCATTTACTATACGAACATTTTCAAACGGTTCTGTAATCACGATTTCAGTTTGCCAATCTACGGTACGCCAAATTCTCAATGATTTATCTTCAGATTGAGACGATAAATATTTTCCTATGGGGTCCCAAGTTACTCCTTTAACTAATCCACTGTGACCTTTTAGGATTGCAACGATTTCTGAAAATTTAAATTTCATGATGAGTATTCCTACAGTGAAATAAATGTTCTCATGAAAATTAAATAGTACCTGGAAATTTAGCTGCGTCCCAAACTATTATTGTATTATCAACAGACGCGGTCGCAAGCCAAACATCTTGGGGTGACCACGCCATATCAAGCACATCGCCGGAATGTCCTCTTAAGGTGGAAGTACAGCGCCACGTTTCCACATTAACTTTTCCTTTGGAGCTAAATACAGCGTTATTACCTGAAAATAAAAGAAATGATTAATTCCTAGTCTTGTGGAAATCAAGTGTTATTTTTCATATAAACAATACATACCTTGCGAATATTTGGCGAACGACCAAATCATAATGAGTTTATCATCACCACCGGATGCAAAATATTTTCCAGAGTAACTCCACCGTACACAATTCACACAAGCTGAAAAAAAATTCCATTTGATTTAATTCAATTGAATATTTTTTTTGTAAATATGAATGTTTAAAATCAATTACCCAGATGACTATCGATTTGACACAACATTTTTGGTATATTTTCGTCAAATTCTGCATCTTCATTCAGCACCGTATCAAAATTCCATATGACTACTCTTCCAGAATCAGTTCCTAACAATTTATTAGACCAAATTTCAATTAAGTTACTTCATTAAAGTGCGAATAAGAAATTTTCAAAAACATACCTTGACCGCCGGTGACAAACCGAGAATTGTCTGGGTGAATATCGATACAAAATATGGGCAATCCTGAAACAAATGTATGTACAGCAATTAGATAGTGATAACACTATTCGGTGTCGATTTTTTGAAATATTTTTCTAGAAATTTGTAATTCTTACCATCATGAGAGATCCAATGAGGTTTCAATATTTGCATTATGGAATAATTTTCAGAATACAATTAAATGTTTTACAAAAAATAGAAATGTACGAAAGGTAATGAATAAATAAGTAACTGAATAGGAGCACTTGGAGAAATTATCATGTAAATTCGCTTCTTTAAAAATGAGTACTAGTTTAGATGAGTTCCCCGATTTGAAGTATTGCGAGATTTAACTGAATAAATTCATTAATTAATTAAATTTTAGCTAATTACAATTATTATTTCTACAAAAAATTAGTGTTTTAACTGTTTTATCAGGCGATCAAAATAATAATAATTTTTTTTTATCAAATTGGCGGCTTCCATATTAAACAATACGATCAGGTCGTGCTCCAAAGAGAAAAAAAAATGGGGAAAAACTAAGAAGTAGGTAAAGAAAGTAGGTATCTTTGTGTGATTTTTTATTTTTTTTTATTTTACTCGACTCCAGTTTCGTATTTTATTATTTAATTTTTGGTGCCCGCTTTTAAATCTAATAATTTTTATTTTACAACATTACGACTGTAAAAATTACTAAAAATACCTATTTCATTTATTTTCATTTATTTTTTCTCAAAATTACTGAGATCAATAGTAAAAAATATAATTATTTATAAAAACAGAGAAAGTTTACCCTGCCGTCTGAAAAATCATCACTTAATTATACCTATTACAAACTTTTTTCCCTGTTTCAAAATTGTAAACAGTGTATTCATGTTTAAACTTGATTAAGATTATTGTGAATTTGTTGAGCTTCATCGACTCACGAATGTTCAGTCACTGATAATAATGTCTAAGCTAGTATAATTATAGTTTACGTAATATATATATTAAAATCCTATTTTATTACAAATCTGGTAGGCCTACCTATATACTTATTGCTCTGACTTGTTCTACTACTACACTAATAACTGAATGCTGAAAATCATTACAGTCAGTTGAAGCTGAAATCATTGACGCTGACACCAAGTTCATCATGTTAAGTTCATCATACCACAATCAAACCATCTTCCAGTTCCATAGAAGAAGAAAAAAAAAGAAAAAAATTAGCAGGTTGGTTCAAAAAAAATAGGTGAGCAACAGTGCGACATCAGCAAATTTTAATTTCTTCAATTTCAATTTTCCGGCTTTCCACCTATTGAATTGATTGATAAAAAATTCAAAATTCAAATTCAAAACATTTTATAACTAAGAAGTAAGAACTATAAAAAACAATTAGTTTTTGGTACTTATACATAGGTATATACAATATGTCTTACCATCACCAAGTCTCATCAGCTGATACTTTATTACGCACCCATTACTTTTTCTCAGAATTTCTGACATCATGGACCTAGTACCGATGTATACAATTATAGAAAATTATGTCACGTTATGAATTTTTTGACACAGTGCCAACATTCAGAAGTGGTATTCTAACGTTTCAATATTATTATTGTTGTTGTGATCAGTTGAGTTGATTCACTTTTATGTTATGATCGTATGCATTTAACGAATTAAAAATGACTGAATTACAGCGTCACGATGAAGCTATCAAAAACTTACTAAGAGGTATGTAATTTCATGTCGTTTCTTTTTTTCTAAATTCCACACAATGGTGGGTGTTGCAATGTGTGATATTAACCGAGAAAGTTTTTCAAAAATAATTAATTTATGGGAATACTGACATTTTTTATGAAAATTACGTATTTACTACAGCTTACATTTCGGCTATGGAACGAGGTCAGCCTTTCAGTGACGTTCGTGGACAACTGGAAACAGCAATTAATAAAAAGAGGACCGCACAAGGTAAAAAAGCGATTGTTCTCGAGGGCGTATCTACCAGGGTGAGTGTTTCAAATTACGAAACTTTGAGTTTAGGGTTCAAAAAATTTAGGTATCGTTTTGTTTTTGCAGACAAGGTTTACCAACATAAACGGAGAAAAACGAGAAACCAAAACAGTTAGATTAACATACAGAAAAGTTCGTACCTACATGCCTAAATTTATTTTTATCGCCTTTATTTATCTTTTAAAAACTATTTTCTTTTTTATTTTGTTCTACGTGTACTTGAAGGACACCTGTATGAGTCGGTGTATCGGTTTCTTCAAAAGAGCGGATGAGACGTACCACGTATAACAACATCGACAAATTATCTGGATTCTGGATTTCCAATCAATGACAATGTATACCCACCTACTCATGTTTTTACACCCAAATTTTGTTCTTATAAGTTGTATTTTTTTTTTTTATCATTATTGTTGTGAATGCGTAGGTAGTTGACTTGTTTTTTTATAACGATGATTACCATTTAAATGGCCTTTATTCAATAGGCCTAAGTTACCTGTTTGTATTTTGATATTTTCATAAGGTATACCTGCAACTTCGAGTGAAATATTTCATAGAATTATAATAAGTATGTATTTACTCGATTGTTTAACATTAATTATAAAAATTTTAAAATTTTCTAATAAATTTTAATACGTGCACATTAAAATTCATTTTTTTATATATAAATGTCTTTAAATTTAAAAATTTGAATAAAAAATTTATTAATTGTTTTCAAAAAGAATTCATCAAATCTACTTCAGATAATTTATGAAAACATAGCTACTAGGTATATTAAACCTACCCCTCAAGATCACTTTTTTAATGTATATTTTACTATTAACTATAAACATGTTGCTTGAGGTTCACAATTTTCCTACAAATTGGTACCTATTTACGTGACAAAATAAGGTACGCTCGTAATAATGAAATTTAATTTCAAATTATCCATTTCGTTTTCAGCAATATTCGTGAATTTGTAAAGTTCCACTTGTCTTAGTTAATTTATTGAACTTGAAGTCTTGAACCCTGCAGGTAAGAATACCGTAAAAATAAGGTAAGATAATTATGTTTTGTTGAGGTTCCTTGATGTTTTCAAGATATACCTACCAAGTACTGTCGCAAAAAGAAACTTCGAGCGATCGAAAAATTGAAAGAGATTTCATGATCGATTCATAATCTAGGACGTATTTTTAAAATGTCAAGCTGGGGTTCCATTTTCAGGGCCTTTCTTTTCTGAGGGCCTAACACCGTTTTAAAAAGTCATTGTGGGGTACATTATTTTGTTTTAAATGTATTTTAATGAAGAAAAACGTACCCAAAATGTTTTATACTTAGCGAGGCAAATAATTTTCAGCACAAACATATAAATTTACCTATCAAAGCGGAAACTCTAGATTGATCAGAACACTCGTGAGATTAGGTACTTTTTGAAATTCCAAGAGAGGAAATTTTCAAACTGAAACAAAAAACTGATTCACTGAAATTGAAGCATTCTGTTCCAGGCAAATGATTTCGCCTCTGTTATCTTGTATTATTTTATGATTCATATACTATGCTTAATTAGTGAAGGTACCTATGTACTTTCAGAAACAATTATACCAACTCTTAAATAAAATTAATGAAAAAAGATTGCTAAAAACTCGTATATCAAGTAGGAAAAGTTATTTACCCGACATACGAGTAGCATTTATATTCAACTCATAGTTTAACTACATAGGTACCTAACCTACTAAAAAAGTCATAAAATTTTTTAAATATTTATTTTAGCTTTTGAAAAATGATAAATTTTAATTGCCATTGATAGTTTTTGATTATTTGATTACATCGTTAAAAAAAATTATCACATCGGTAAATTGAAAAATAATAAACCACTCAAATAATAAATTAAATGCTTAAAACATATATTTCTAACGAATGACAATAAATAAACAAAATAATAGTTAAAAAAAAAATGTCATTACTAAGATTTTCTAATTTATTTAGAAAACAAAAACGAGATAAAATCACGGAATGGAACATTAATAAAATACATTATTGCAATGTATAGAATAGATATTCTTTTTAATAAATACGAGTATACGATATCCATTAAAAATAATGGTAAAAATAAATAATAAAAGAAGAGGTTGGACCATTTAAAAAATACTTAATAGTTTACGGTAAAACTAACAAAAAGTGGACGTCGACAAAATCTAGTACAAATCACAGATTCAAATTCTATCTACCCAGTCCTTTGATTCTACTTGTTGTTTTTCTTCTTCTTCTCTTCAACAACTACTCCGAACGAATTGATAGCTGCAAACACGTAAAGATATCGTTGTTATAAACATGTATCGTCACGAGGTTTGTAAGCTAGATAGCCTAATGGATAGCCTATTACAAATTCGATTGTAGCTAAAGCAGCTCGTGTGTCAAGGCCGTGATTCGACGAGACCACTTTGTATTTTCCCAGCAATCAAAATATTTTTCATGCACAAGATTTTTGCTTTTCGTTGAAAATATTTCGCTAGCTTGTGAAATTTTTCCACGTATTAGATGATTTCGTTTTTCACAATGATAAATGTATGTATAAAACCATAAGCAGATCGAAAATTTCTCATTTTAGGTTACTCGACGTGCAAAATGTTCATTTTAAATTAGTAAAATGAGACTGCAAAAATTGAGCAAATTACAGTTGGAGTCTGCAAAGATTTTTTTGATTCCAAAAATGTTTTTTCGGTGTCCTTATTTCCCACCAAAAAGTGTCCATACTTCATCTCTCGAGAAGTTCTCCAAATGTGAACTCATACACACCTCCAGATTGTTTTTCGCTATGAATTCCTCAAATATGTGTTTTAAGAAATATTATATATCATTACTAAAATTAAAGTACCTACATAAAATTTTCAACAAAAAAAGTCATATGAATTTTTTTCTAAAAGTGAACAGTTGGCGCAAAAACAAGCGTCAAACTTTATAAGATGAAAAAATTACTTCTCCAACTACAATTTCGGGGGGGGGGGCTCGAATGTAAGCCAATCATAATAAAATAGACCATAAACAGCCCCTGTCGCTCTTTTCTTCCGAATTGGTCCATATTAGGACACATTATGTACCTCTCTTTTTCTTGGAATATTAATAACTTATCAGTGGTGCCCAAATTGATAAAAGGTTCGAATTAGCATTAAAGCACACGAAATTTCCTATTTTACTGCTTCATTCATTTTTCTTGGAAAATCAACAGCGACATTGTATTTCATTCGTGGAAATGAAGGGAAATATTCACTTTTTTCATCCTTTATACTTTGACGCTTGTTTTTGCGCCACCAGTTCACTTCTGGAAAAAAAATGAATAGGACCTTTTCCACCGCAAATTTTATATACTTTAATTTTAGTTATGACCATTTTTTTTATTTAAACGCATATTTGAAGGGTTACACCTGAAATACAACCAGAGGGTCTCTTTGGGGGTACTCATTTAGTAGATTTGCCGAGAGAGAACATTTTGGGATTTTTTGGTGGGTAATTATGACACAAAAATAAAGATTTAAAAAAAAATTGCTGACCTAAAATTCTATATATCAACCATCGAGAAATAAATATACGCATTCAGGTGATTTTTACGAGATATAAAAAAGTAAAATAGTAATTCACATTCAGGTACGAAGATTTACCTTGATATTCCTCATCACAATGTCTCAACAATTCGTACCACTCAGTACTGGAAATTTTCGGTAACGGGAAAGTACCACCATAGACATCTGGAAGGCACTTGGCTGAAAGATGTTGATGTAGGGATTCACGATCGGTACCGTGGAAATATATCTATCGAAAAAATACCACATTGTTAAAAAAATATAAAACTAGAATAAATAATTTTCATAATTACGAATAAAATACATACTCTACTTCGTAGTTTTTCTCTCAAGAATGGTTTGAAAAGTGAGAATACCATATTGAATACGAAAGGCTGATTAACAATGTGTAATCCTTTAACTCTCAATGCGACGCTGTCCTATAAAAATTAAGAAAAAATACAATTATTTACAAAAATTATAAAGTGAATAGGCCGAATTTATTAAAAGCGCGAGTATTTAGTTCACTACAAAATGCAAATTTAGTCAAAATAATTTCAACCAAGTGATTCATAAAATAGAACAATTAAAATATTAATTTATTGTTACGATGCTTCATTAATCATCACCTTAGTCTGCGTGTTCGATAAAAAAAATTGATAGAGAAAAAAAAGGAAGTTGTTCAAAATTATGAATTTATAATTATAATGACTCATTAATTCGAACAACTATTACAGTGACTAAACAAGTCCCGAAGTTTATAAAAAGTAGAACAGTATCTTACACAGTTAATCATATTCATGACTAAGGTACCTTACCTATACCTACAAGCTCGACTTTTATTTGGTATTCATCGTATCATTCTGGTCTGTCGTTAATTTAACTACCTACCTACTGATAATTTTTTTGTTCAGCAATTCATTTTTGGAGCTAACAGTTTCAAGGCTGGTGTCATTTGAAGATCAAAATTTAAAAAAAAAAAAATCAGATATTTGAGGCATTTTCGAGCTTATTTTGTATTGAAATGGGGAAAAAATTAATTTCACAAAATCGCTCCTTTTAACGACATGGTTCGAGCATGCTGCAATCAAGAAGTTCCTATAAATGCCGCGAGGTTATCACATAAAAATTCGCGACATACAGTTACTCATTGAGAATCATTGATTAACAATCTGCGAGTTAATTTTCACAAAACTAATACCTAAGTGAAATCCGGTAGAATATTTTCTCGATAAATATTTCACTATTGGCGTCACAATTATTGTAAAATCGTGCCATAGCCTATTCAACATCAGTTAGGTTAAACTGACTACGTGAAGTATGAACAGTACGCACATACCGCACTTCCTAAAAAACATTAGCCCTAAAATGGTTCGTTTCGTGCTACACGATGTTTACATGCTGGTCACATCTACTGGAAGACGCGACGTAAATCCGAAGAAAAACATTTATAGGTACAATTCGTCTGTTCTGTACCATCGGATGAAATAAGAACTCACTTGTAGCCAGTCAACGATTCTTTTGGCAAATTGGGGCGTAAATTGCCAAGCTTGTTGCATCGTTAAACCATCCATATCGAAGATAACCTGCGCACCAGCTATTTGAGTCGAAGGTTCGTACATCGCAGCTTCCAAAAATAATACAATGCCTTTGAATACGTCGTCTAGAGAGCATTTTTTCGGTTTCCATTTTTCTATAATCGACAAAAAAAATTGAAAACAATTAGATGGATGTTCTAATTCCTAAATAAATAATAACTTGATTGGCACATATACAACATTCAATCGTAGCTTGGCAATCGATAGGTACACCTAAGGTTGTTTAGGAAACGTATTTCTATCGAAATTTTAGCATATCGATTGACATATGTAATTATTGTTTTGTTCAATACATCCCCTACCTCCCTCAAGGCATAACTTAGCAGTAGCTCGGGAGCTCCAGGTACGCTCAAAATTTCAAAAGTGAAATGAACTTCACCGTAGGGAGCTCCGAAAATGCAAAACTTATACCTATTGGTGCACAAAATCTATCAATCTTTACTTTTTTTAGGCAAAAATCTCTCAAATTTTTGGAGAAAAAAAATCTTTCAATTTTTTTGGAGAAAGAAAATTGTCAAGTTCTTGAGGAAAAATTTTCCAAAATTTTTTTAAAGCAGGAAAATTTCTTAATTTAAAAAAATATATATATTTATCAAATAGAAAAATTACTCATTTCTTCGGACGGAGCAAATAAAACTCAATTTTTTGTGGAAAAAATTATTTTTCTTTTTGTGGAAAATGACAAACTTATCTTATTTTTTTAGCAAAAAAATGGTGACAATTTTTTAGGAGAAAAACTGTCGCAATTTTCTGAAGAAAAAATTTCTTAAATTCTTAGAGTTGAAAAATATCTCAATTAAAAAATTTCTCAACTTTTTTGAAAAAATGGCTTGATTTTTTTTAGTAGAATTTTTATTTTTTGAAAGTAAGAAATTATTCTTTTAATTTTTTGGAATAATAAAAAAGAATTATGTCGAGATTTTTGGACAAAAAAATCACTTAATTTTTCCGGAGTAAAAATCTTGATTTTTTGTGTATTTTTTTGGGGGGGGGGGAGGGGGGGTTGTTGAAAAAACTCTTAATTTTTTTGGAGAAAGAAGAAATTTCTCAATTTAAAAAAAAATTATTGAAAAAATCTAATTTTATTTGCAGTAAAAAAATGTTCAATTTTACCCAACTAAAAATCTTAATTTTAGTGTAATTTTTTTTGCAAAAAAAAAAAACATTTCAAGAAATAAAAACATTTTTTAATTAAAAAAAATATATATATTATTGAAAAACTGTCTTCTATTCTTTGCAGTGAAAATTAATAAACCTTGATTACTTTATTTCAATTTTTTGGAATAAAGGATCTCATAATTTTTTTTAGGGGAGAGGGGTGATTTCTAATTTTTCTTACGGTAAAAAAGTTCTCAATTTTTTTAGAGTAGAAAAATTCCTAATTTTCTGGAGTAAAAATCTTGATTTTTTTTCATCTCAATGTTTTTGAAAAAAAAGTCTCAATTTTTGTAGGTACCGTAAAAAAAACTTTACATTGTTACAAGTGAAAAACTTTTTCAATTTTTCGAAAAATAAATTATTTTCACCTTCAATAATCTCCAGTACTCCCTTATAGGAAAAATCGAGCAATGCACTAGAAAATTTCAATTTGCTGACTTCGCATCCTTTTTTTTTTTTTTTTTCAAATAATAACTATACTGATAATACAAGTATCACAATAGGATGAACTTACTTCCTAATTCGATAACCAAAATACGTCTTCCTAGTTGATCGCGGTTTGGCAGTACTAATAGGATGTTTTGTTCAAATACATTTTTTTCTCGGCTTGGAAGTAATCCGGCATAGATATCACTGTGTTTCGCTTTGAATTTATAATAATCTTTGATCTGTAAAAATAAATTAATAATTAGGTACCTATTAATTTTTCATTCTACGATAGGTACTGATAGGTGAATTTTTCATCATCATAGAATATTCTAAGAAATTTGGGATTTCCAAAATTATCGAATTTTACCCATCCCATTAAGTTGATAATCTCATCTAGTCTTTAAACAGGTACTTATTTACTCGTATAATGAGTATTATACAGAAAAGCATAAAAATATACATGAAGGGGATATTTTTTTCAAGAATTAAAATTGCGGTTTTACCTTGCGCAAACGAGTTTCTATGAGAATAGCACATAAATAAATACCCCGCAAATCTGCGCTGGGAAATCTAGTAAAACTTGTTATCAACATCGGCTTATTCGACAATGGTTGTAACTACTAAGTCGTTTAATGCGTGCCCCGTGCCGTCATTTTTATAGAAATTATTTATTCTTCCGATGCATAATTAGACCTATAATAAGTTTACATTTCATTCAGTTGAAGAAATCGCACTATTAGGACCGAAAACTTGGAACTTTCTAGGGTATAAATCAATTTTTTTCCCGAAGGGGTGAGCAGTGGGTTGGAAATTTTCAGTTATAATAAGTATGAGATTTTTTTCTCTAAAAAAGAAAATTTTCTAATTGAAAAATTCTTTTATCACCAAAAATTCCAAAAATTTTATTATTTAAAAAAAAATTAAGAATTTTTCACTCCAAAAGAAATTTTCAAACATTCCAAAACAATTCAGAAATTTTTAACCCCTCATCCCTTCCCACATGATTGAAAGATTTGATAGGTATCAAGAGATCCTTTTGCCAAAAAAATTAAGAATTTTTTTTCCAAAAATTTAAAAGGGTTTCTTTTCTCAAAAAAATTAAGACAAAAAATGAAGATTTTTTTCTCTTCAAAATTTCAAAAATTATACAAGTGTTTTTCATTTAAAAAATAAAAAAATATTTTCAATGCCTAAAAAATGAGAAATTTTTGACTCCCCAACCAAATTGATTTTTTCCCTAAAAATTTGAAAAATATTTCAACTTGAAAAAAGTTGACACGAAAATTTGGGAAATTTTTTCCAAAAAAATTTAATTAAGTTACTTCAAAAATAGTATATTATTCAACTAGGGAGATAAAGTGATTTTCGACGAATTTTGAGGTTTATT
>FIZV01048744.1:0-15214 GCA_900050545.1 Trionymus perrisii | reverse complement strand
AAAAAAAAAAAATTTTAGAATTTTTTTGAATAAAAAAAAAATAATGGGGGGGGGGGGGGGGTGAGACAAAAAAAATCGAAGGACCGAAATAAGAACCACCCTAAGGAGCAAGGTGTAATGCCTATTAATTTTAAATAATTAACCTCGTCCACTTATAATATTAAAAAAATAAATTTAAAAAAAACTGTTAATAAATGACAAACGAGAAAAACACGGAAGGACATGTCCGAATAAAAAAAAAACTTTAGGAAATGGAACAATTTAATTTTTTATAATGTGAAAAAATCATCAATTCATGGGCAATGACGTTTTGGTCCCTCCTCATGTGAATTCGAACATTTTTATCGCAGCATGCATAAGTCTGGGTATAACTTCTATTTGAACGTAGGTATTTTTTGTGGCGTGTAAAATTTACAATCGGTGTACTGGGATGGAAATAATATAAAAAAGCAACTTGGGAAGTAATTAAGGCACGAAAGAGCGTTTATAAATTTTGTACTTTCTCTGGTTTAAAAAAATACTATTCGTAATGAGAACATTATATTACTAGCTTTAATGTAGTTAAAGTCTTTGTTTATTCAAGTGAACATTTTATACTTGTCCTTTTCCAACTTGAGCTGGACGTGGAATTGTGTCGTTTTCTTTATTAGGGTCGAATTGCGGTTTACAGTTTTTTTAAGGTTTATTTTTTTATTATTGAAATAGGTTTTAATTTTTGCTTTTAATACGAGAAATTTTTTAAAGAAATTAAATTCACTTTTTTCCGCCAAAAATGTTATAATTGAAATTAATTTCGTTTAAAATTGAAAAAATTGTCAGATCGTCTCATTAATTTGTAGAATTTTTTAAAAATTGATTGAAGTATTTCTTTTTATATATTCTCAAACTTCGAACTCTCCTTCATACCCATGTACGAGTACTTACCTACTTCTACTTACGGACGATGATGATGATATTTTTCATTAATTTTCTACATTAAGAAAATGTGCTAGATAGAAACACATAATGTCAGATGAGAACGTATAGGTAGGTAGTCTACTACAAAGAGCATCTCTATATACTTTATAAAATCATTAACTCGAAATAGCTGTCGAGTGCATCAACTTCTCTTCTCACCTCTCATCCAGTCTCTTACTTAATTTAATGACATTAGAAATAGCTCGCGATGAATAATGGAAGACATTAAATTAAAAAATTCATAATTTAGACAAGTTAATCGAAAATACGTACCTTGAGTGATGTGGTAAAAGTCAAGGTTCAAAAAATTGAAAAAAGAAACAAATCATATTAAATGCCAAATTTTATTTTAATTCTTAAATATATTGAGAGTTCAACAAATTTTAAAAATGGAGAAAAATTCTCAAGCATGAACGAGCGAAAAAAGAAAAAATATTAGTAGGGCTTTTAATTTTTTTTTTCGTTTTAAATGTATCCATTTATCTGGTGTTTATTTAAAATATGTAGGTAGCTAGGTACGTGCCTAAAAAAAATTATTTCATTAGCTGAAGTACTTCAACGAAAAATTTAAGTACCAAAATACAAGAATTCGTATTGTGCTTAGATTTATTTCATTGTTTTATGCTTTTTTTTTGTTGGGAAAGTAGTAGAAAATTGATGTAATACTTCAATCAGAAAAAAATATATATATAAAATAAAAAATAAAATTTCGTTTTACCTTAAAACCGGTTTTGATAATCAATCACCACAGATATATAAAAATAAAATAAAAAACACGTAATCGATTATTTAGAAAAAATTGTACAAAAATTTCAATTCAAAAAGTACCGAAATATTTTGAAATTCAAGAAAAAAAAATACTAAAAAATCACGCAAAAATGCACACGTTCGACACAAATTTAAATTGCACTTCGGAACATTACATTTGAGAAGAGCTTACCGGCCGGTAATAATACTATAAAATAACCATATCACTACCGTCGAATGAATAGCATAGAAACTAAGAGAGATTCTCCAGCAGAGAGCAGCAGTTCTCAGCAAAAGTTTCCCGCCAAAAAACTTGTGATTAGGTCGCTTCATCGACGAATGCAATGGTACCTTCACTATTCTGTATTGTGTTTTAGAGACGAAGACAGCGACGTTTCCTGTTGCAAAGTTTTTAAAAGCTCCCTCTGTCTGTACTTTAAGAATGTTATGTAGAAAATTTTCTAATTATTGAGGCTGGAACAGATGCGCATTTATTTTTGTCAGAATGAGAACAAATATGCTCTTACATATAAACACCCCACCCATATTTATCTCAAGGCTCACATCTTTTTCTTGCGATTTTTTTTTTTTGCAAAAAATGTTTACAAATTAGCAGAATGAAGATACCTAATTATTTCAAAAAGGTTGTCAACAAATATTTATGACAAAAACTTCTATTTTTTTCTGAAATATTATGGAAATTTTTTTTTTAGAGAAAATTATTTCAAATAACTGAAAAAATTTAAAAATTTACCAATTTTTTTTCTCAAGTTTTCATAAAAAATGTCAAAAAATTGTCTTCGAGAAATTTTTTTAGAAGAACTATTTCAAAATTTTCCAATAGAGAAATTTTTCAAACAAATTTGCGAAACGTTGCCTGAGAGCATTCATGTTTGAAAGGAAATCTTGTAATTTTTTTTTAACTCAAAAAACCTATAAAAAATATCAAAAAAACGCTGAAAGAAATACGACAGGCAATAATCGTATTTTGGTAAAAAAAAAAAATTCTCACCCCCTCCTTCCAAATCCGGGCCGAACACAATAGCTTCATAAATTCGGCTAAAAACAACAAAAAAATAACGAGGAATATACGAATAACAAAATACATCAAATTCAGCCATGATGAGATACTCTCTTCCAAACACAGAATCCAAAAAGGAAAGTATAACTTTAGCAATAAGAAAATAATTTTTTTTAAAGTTTTCAAAAAAAAATGTATGGAGTTACCCTGGTATTTTTTTTTTTGAGGTAAAAATTCTATCAACATTTTTTTGAAAAACTGTTCTTCACAAATCCTCTAGAAGTATAATTTTTTTGAAAAGAAAAATGATTTCAAAATTTTTCTGGAAAACTTCAAAATTTCCATCAAAATTTAAAAACAAGAAAAGAAATCCCCAAAAAGGAAAACAATTTATGAGAAAAAATATTTCTAAACACAAAAATCTATTTTTATCAATCATTTCCCTTTTCTCCTTCAATTTTAAAGTTAGATTTCTTCTCCAGCACCTATTAATTATTTTGAAAAATTATAAAAGATTAAACTAGCGCATCCTATTGTGTAATTCCAGTAACTTTGGACACTATTGCAGCGTTGCCGCTTTGTCTTTTGGACTGCAGTGTTTTTATCAGTTTTGTGACATCATTCATTTTTAGATCAAAACAATAATTTTTTTTTACTTGAAATAGATAGATAGATAGATATATTTCATCGCGAATACAATTTCAAAATGCTACGATTGATTCTCCACGACATTATCGTGGCGATTTAGAGTCCATCCTTCTGTCGATTGCTGAAATATTACATATATTGATTGCGTTCTTCTATAGTAAGTATGCTATTTATGTTGCTTGAATCTGCTTTATGAAATGGTTGTTCATTCCTACCACTCATAACATATACAATTGTTGCAAGTCTTGCTCGCATGTCACTTTCTGTAATGATAAGTAATGTTCTTGTGTTTTATGTATAAGTATGAGTTTATAATAAGTTGTATTTTGCATGACAGGTGTCCATAATTTATTGTGTTATGGACTCTGTAAGAAGCGAATTAGAAGCCAGTAACGAGGCGACTCTGAATGTAGAATCAACGCCAAATTCGCCCAGCGCTGAATCACATATTGTAATGATATTATTTTTTATTTTTTAAGTCTCCTGTCTTGTTTCTTGTATCGTTTTATAACGCATATCGTTTTTGTAGGAGCTGAAAACGCTATCTCCATTACGCACTCAGTACCGAAAGTTATTACGTGTGCATCCTTATGCGGTCGATGTTGTAAGTAATCAGTTCCTCTTATGTATTTTGAATTGATGATTTATTGATAACGTATATCTTACAGAAAATGGTGAAGGAGTTACTCTCCGAAGTAAACGAAAAGGATAGAAAAAACCTAGAGCTAATACAGGTAAGATACTTCAATGTGTAAAGTACAATATTTGCCTACTCCTTATCATTGTATTCGTTTCTTTTTCATTCAGGAAACTATTTCATTGCGTAACACAATTAAGTCCTATGAAGAACAGATAAACTGGCAAGAAGATCATATTAAAATGTTGGAAGACGAAATCAAGCAAAAAGATGAACGAATCGCTTCGTTAGAACTACAACTGTCAGAATCGAAAGTGGAAGAAGAAAAGGTATATTGTAATAATTCATTTCTTTGAAGCAATTCTACATTGTTTTGTTTTTTGTTTTTTCGTTCACGTAGAAATTGCGAGAGTTGAAGGAAACAATCAAAACCTTGGAGGAACGTATCAGAAGTCTGGAAGATCATTTAACAACTCTAAACAGTGGTGAAACTAAAGAGACAGCTGCAGATGTTAGTATCAGGGGAGACAGTAGTCAAGCAGAAACTATCAAATCGCAAGACGACAAGATTCAGTTACTACAAGCAGAATTAACGGATTTAAATTATGTAAGTAAGACGTAAGATATTTTTCTTTGTCGGTATTTCTCATCTTTGGAAGAACTTCTTTCAGAGGGTAAAAAAGCAAGATATGCAAATTCAATTTCTCGAAGTTGATTTGAAGTATAAAGATACAGCGGAGTCGGTATATTCTGAAGTGAGTATTGATGATCTGATTTCTTTATAAAATTTGCAAGTTGATCCGTTTTCTGATGAGTTTTTATTCTTTCAGAATGCGCAAAGGCAAGAAATAAAGATCCAGTTTCTCGAAGTAGAGTTAAATTATAGAAAGAAAAATGAAGACACGTTGAAACAAGTAAAAAAAAAAAAATCCCAACTTACTTTACCATTGAGATTATATTAATCATAAATTCATTCTTGAACAGGAAAAAGAAAGACTAGAAACGAAAGTCTACGAATTGACTAAGACAGCGGAAACGTTGAAATGTGAAAATTTGAGTTTAAATAATATTTTGAATCGCGGTAAATTTTTTCTCTTTTGTTTTTTTTTTTTCTTAGTTATAAAATCAAAATACAATTTTACATGTTCGATTAAATATTATTTTAGATGGATGTTCGTCGAACGAGGACTTCTGTTGCGAAACTGTGAAACAAGTTAAACTAAGTTTTATCGATTTGATAGAAAACGAATTTGAGTGCATTATTTGTAATGGCATGTTTATTGAGGTTGGTTATTCAATTAAGCTGATAATGTTTACGATTACCTTTTACTAAAAATTTATAAATTGTTTCAGGCAACCATAACTCCTTGTAATCACATGTTTTGTAATCATTGCCTTACCCAGTGGAGAAAAAAGAGTCCAAATTGTCCTATTTGTAGAAGTCTAATTCAATATGATATTAAAACCACCATAATCGACAATTTTATTATTAGTACAGCGAAACTCGTTTCCGATAAGATGCTCAGCGACCGGAATAAAGCATTGGAAGAACGTATACAAGCGAAAAATATTGCCAAGTATAAACGATTATGCGTTTGAGTGTTATTGGTGTATTTTTTTTTTCAATTCAATCTTATTAGGTACTTCTAAAAAATTTGATAATAATTTTTATGAGTGTATAATATTTGATAACTACGAAAAGCATTGTTGCCTGCATTTTCGTCTGGTTTCTCTCAAGTTTTGATACTGTTCCATGTAGAGAAATGTGTAAAATTGCTGAAGGACGTAGAAATTTGAACGATGGCTTTTCTTTTCACAGAAATGAGTAATCTAAAAATACGTCTATGATTCCTTCTTTTACATGACGTCTTAGTCGCAAAAAAAGTGTGCAGTCAATATATTCTTTTCAATAAGTTTTCATTTATTCTATGTATTTTCTATTTTTTATACATAAAAAGAAAATAGTGTTTCATCATGCTTTTTTGTCCAACGAATTGTAAGATTTTGTTGGTGCTACTCCTTCACGTAATGGAATCGTGTTTGATAAGATTTCATTCCGAATAACACACCTATTATTAAATGACGGATTTCAAATTAAAGTCGTATGCATTAAATTCGGTATTGACTTAGATTTATTTTTATTGATTTTAAATTAATTTTTGTTGTTTTTACTACTGTTGCTATATTCGAATAGCAGTACCAGTTTTGATTTCAGCGTGTTAGTTGCGCGTAACATAAGTTTTGAGTTATTCTTTCTACTGCAACCGTGCTTTGTACAAATGTATTTTTTTTAGAAAGTAACAATACGATTATTATAAAATATTTTTGAACATAGTAAAAAAAATAAAATATCGAGCTTTTTATGTTTTTGAGAAGATTGCCTGGTTTGCCGCATTACCTAAAGATTCTATATTATTTACGTTGATGTTTATGATGATAGTGCGAAATATGCGCTTCCATTTACCTCCAAAATGTTGCGAGTTTGCTCAAAAAATTTTTTTGAACAAACGAATTCATTTTATAACAAAGTGCATTTCAGCCGACTTCACTTTTTTTGTCTTTTTTGCTCCAATATCACCGTCATTATAATCAATTTTTTTCATTCGGAAATCAACTTATGCTATCAACCTTAAATATCTCACTATGATCACAGTTCACCGTTCACGTAATAACCTTAACCCTTAAATTTTGTTTTTAACTCTCAACTCTCAAGGATCAGCATACAGTCGAACTAAATCATCTGCGGTTGCTGCCAATTGTGTGACAGGACATTTTTTATTTTCGATGATATGTTTTCTAATGCACTTGAAACAAAATACGTATCTGTAAAAAGAAATTTATTATAATATGTAGACTGGAGTCATACATTAAAAATACTCCAGTTTAACTTACCCAGAAACTGTTAACGCTGTGGGAATCTTGAACGAATTTTTACAGATGGGGCAAATATTATCAAGTTTGACTTTATTCAGCTGGCCAGCCTGTAAAAATATATTTTAGCGAAATATTTCATAATTTCGTATTTCAGATTACGTTTAAATTTCCGTATCTAAATTACTTCAATATGAGGAGCAGATGGTACGGGGTATGCAGTGAACTTCGAATGAAGTTGTTCTGAATGCCACCAACTTAAAAACTGTATGAAAAATGCTGTCACTTCTAAGCTTCTACCAAAGAAACTCTTCATAATATTGAGTAAATCGATAGAAGACCTGCAAAAAAAAAAAAAAAAAAAAACAGAATAATGAAATTCAATTCGATAGTTTTCAATTTAAACGTATTAAGCTGAAGTAAATAAAATTTTTAAAATTTTTACCTCCAATTACCCGACATGAAATCTCTCAGAATATTTCTCCAACAAATAATTGTCTGCGGTTTTTCATGGTGGTATATCAGGGTAACACCGACGAGCCGCAGTAATATCGAATGAGTTTCACTTTTACCAATCATGTATCTCAAATAGTAGATAATGCTGAGCGATTCAATGGCAATATGTGACGATTTGTACAATTTTGTAACAAATGGGTGATATTCTTTTGGGAGAGTTTTCTACAATGAGAAAATACAAACACAGTTTATAAAATATTACTTATTCTACATATTGTTCTTGAGGGACAACTTACAAGAATGCTACTTTCTTCTCCATCTTCGATTTTTTTTACCATGTCTCTTAACTTATTCCTAACATAAGGGAAAAACACGTAGAACATCAATGATAATAATTTATGTTTTCTCGTTAAATTAGCAGCATTCGGCTTGCTGGCTCGAATTGGGATTCTCTTCAAACTATAAAACCGTTCAGAAAATGTGGCGTCTAGAGAGAACATCAATCTATAAATAAAAGTTTTATGTAAGCAAAGATGAAAACTATAAAAACATTTATACCATAGTTTCTCAGATAATGGAACTGCAACAGGAAATTGAAACTAAAGTATAATTCTTCAAACCATTCCACCAGAAATCCATAACGAGATGGGTTTTTGGAAGCCAATTGCTGTTAAGATAAACGAACATTATTTTCTTTTCAAGAAATTTTTAAACTTTTAATGGAAAAACAAGATTTGCAGGTCTTACGTTAGCTATATGCTGGAATGCTGAGTAGAACGTATTTGACAAAGTATCTTGAGCAATTAATTCAAAAATTGAAGGTTTTTTCACAAACGTTGCTGATAAATGAGCACCTCTTTCGGCCATTTCGGTATTTGAAAATAGATAAATTATAATTTTTTCTTATAAAATGTTCATTTTTGCGACTAGAAGACTCGGAAGTGAGGAATAATTATGGAAATTGGAAAATGGAAAAACTGTGAGTGATAAGACTAAGAGCAAAATCAGGCAAAATGATAAAAAAAGATTCAGATGTTCGAATTCATACAGGATCCGGATCCATTGAAAGAATCGAAACAGTAATCGTCGTTCACTTTTCAAATCAGTAAACATTTTGGCAACGTCCCATCGTCATTTATGTGGCATCATTTTTTATTCCCGTCTCCCCACTCCATCAAGATATTTGGTGATGGACGTACGAATTCCGGCGTTTTACAAATAATGTGTTTTATTTTTAAGGATATTAATACAAATTATGATTAAATAATTATATTTTTTAGTTATTAAAGAACACCTCGGTAAGTTATCGTTTTTCTTTATGAAAAGTTCAATCAGTAGTTATTCATAAATTTTGTTTTTTCAGCCCATCAACATGTTCTTATACCACCTAACACTACAACGTGCCACCGGCGTCGTCCAAGCCGTCCATGGCAATTTCAGCGGTGGTAAAACTCAGGAAATTTTGGTTTCGCGAGGGAAAATACTTGAATTGTTACGACCTGACCCAAATACTGGTAAAGTTCATACCCTATTAACTGTTGAAGTATTTGGTATTGTGCGTTCCATGATGTCTTTCCGACTTACCGGTGGAAGCAAAGGTAAACTGATTGAACTATTCGATCGAAATCAACCGCGAAGATTGTTTCCTAATAATTCTACATTTGCAGATTACATGGTAGTCGGTTCAGACTCTGGTAGAATTGTCATTCTTGAATATAATCCAACAAAAAATATGTTGGAAAAAGTCCATCAAGAAACGTTTGGCAAAAGTGGATGTCGTAGAATCGTACCTGGGCAATATCTTGCTGTAGATCCTAAAGGACGTGCTGTAATGATCGGTAAGTATTGATTGTATTAACGTACGTAGGCTTCGTAATCTTGATATTTCAATTGTAAATATAATTTTTAGGTGCAATCGAAAAACAAAAGTTAGTGTATATTTTGAATCGTGACGCTGAAGCGCGTTTAACAATTTCATCGCCGTTGGAAGCGCATAAAAGCAGTACCTTAGTCTATCATATGGTTGGCGTCGATGTAGGTTTTGACAATCCCCTATTTGCTTGCTTAGAAATAGATTACGAAGAAGCGGATAATGATCCATCTGGAGAAGCTGCTCTAAAAACTCATCAAACTTTGACATTTTACGAAATGAATTTAGGTCTAAATCACGTTGTACGTAAATACAGCGAACCATTAGAAGAACATGCTAACTTTTTAATATCGGTACCGGGCGATAAAGATGGCCCTAGTGGAGTACTCATTTGCTCGGAGAATTATTTAACCTACAAAAATCTTGGCGATCAGCATGATATAAGATGTCCAATTCCACGAAGACGAGTGAGTAATTTTATATTTTTTTCGCGCCACGTATCTCCACATTATATTTTTTCATTGTAATGTGGTCGAAGTAGCGCTACAGTAATAGCTCGAGTTAATATCGAATGTCGAAATCAATCATACCTTCGACTGCTTACTCGACCTAACATTTCGTTCTACTCATATTCATAATTTACTGCAGTATTTATAAATAATGTACTTGAATTTACAGAATGATTTAGACGACCCTGAACGAGGAATGATATTTGTATGTTCGGCTACGCATAAAACCAAATCCATGTTCTTCTTTTTACTTCAAACCGAACAAGGCGATATTTTCAAAGTAACTTTGGAAACCGACGACGAAATGGTAACTGAAATTAAGCTCAAGTATTTCGATACAGTTCCAGTTGCCACATCTTTATGCGTTTTAAAAACCGGTTTCTTATTTGTAGCCTCAGAATTTGGAAATCAGTAAGTATGCTTTTTACACATGCAGTTGTTTTATGGAGAGTTCGAATTAAATTCTTTTTTTTTTTTTGCAGCTACTTGTATCAAATTGCACATTTAGGCGATGATGACGATGAACCCGAATTCAGTTCCGCCATGCCACTTGAAGAAGGAGATACATTTTTCTTTGCTCCTAGACAGCTACGTAATTTAGTTCTAGTCGACGAAATGGAGTCACTTTCGCCTATATTGAGTTGTCACGTTGCTGACTTAGGTTAGTTTAATCTTTACTCTAAAAAATACCAATACTAACGTGTGACTTGCATTCACATTGATGCTAGTTGAAATTGTATTGGTATATTAATACGCATATATATCCTCCTAGCTAACGCGATGATAGTTTTTTAGAGTGGAAACGTGCGTTACATTTTTAATTTTTTCTTCTTATAGTTGATTATGAACAGTTTTTTCAATTTTTCATAAAACTTTACGAAGATAACCAATTTGAGGATTTATTTCTCAATATCACGAATGATGACATTTTCACACGAATTATGTTGATGTAAAAAATGATTTTAACCTGCGGATCTGATCTCGTGCCCTTAGCTTTATAATATTTTTAATCTACATGATGACATTTTTACACGAATTTTGTTGATAAAAAAATGATTTTAACCTGCGGATCTGATCTCTTGCCCTTAGCTTGATAATATTTTTATTACACGTGATGACATTTTTACACGATTAATATTGAAGTGTCTTCACACTTGTGATTTTAACCTGCGGATCTGATCATTTATACTTACCCGAAGGCCGAATAAGAAACAACTTGCAGAAAAACACATTCTAAATATTTATTTTTCTTGCAGCTGGCGAAGATACTCCTCAACTTTACATGGCTTGTGGCCGCGGACCTCGATCTTCAATTCGCGTTTTACGACACGGATTAGAAGTATCAGAAATGGCTGTTTCTGAACTGCCTGGTGCTCCAAATGCTGTATGGACTGTCAAAAGACGTATTGATGGTTAGTATCCTACCTTATTAGTAATTTTACTTCGCGAAGGTTTTACTTGAATGAAGCAATGAACGACTCAAAATTGGCAATTCGAATTCGAACATTTCTCTTTTCTTGTCTCTCGAAACATGTTTAATTCAAACTGGTGTTCAAAAGAAATTCCCATCAAAACACCAGTGTTTTTATTTTACAGGTGCGGTTTGAGCGTTAAAACCATTGGACCATGGTTGATAGTTTTAAACAGAGAAAATTCAAGAATGATACGAGACGTCTGGTGTATGCGATCTGCATAGTGATTTTTGTCAATATTTTTGAATTGTTTCAGAGGATTATGACGCCTACATTATTGTATCTTTTTTAAACGCCACGCTGGTATTATCAATTGGTGAAACAGTCGAAGAAGTATCAGATTCTGGATTCTTGGGCACGACACCTACTTTGTCGTGTTCCCCATTAGGTGAAGATGCTGTCGTTCAGGTTCGTGTGTTACCAAGTTATATATTTTCAATCATGAAAGTTTGAAAAAAAATTCCAATTATTTTATAATAAAGGTGTATCCTGATGGAGTCAGACACATAAGAGCAGATAAAAGAATGCACGACTGGAAAGTACCCGGTAAAAAGAAAATATTTAAATGTGCCGTTAATCAACGTCAAGTCGTGATTGCTTTGACCGGTGGTGAATTGGTATACTTTGAAATGGATCCGGTGAGTAAATCAGTAGCCCGCCTAAAATTCTATGAAGTGAAACCACATCGTAGAAAACCCCAAAATGCAAAAATTGAATATATAGGACTATTGACATCTCTTCTTTTTTCAAAGAAAGCCATCTTTCAATATTTTTAGAATTTTCAAGTTATTGGTACCCAGTAATTTTTTTTTTTTTTTAGACTAAACAAATTTTTCAATTATTATTATTATTATTATTATTATTATTTTGAGAGTGAGAAATTTCTTGGAAACTTTTCTTGAAATATTAATTTCATGTCTCAACTTGCTTGGAACAAAAAATTTTCAATTTTTTTTTGGGGGGGGCTTCCATTTTTTTGGAATAAATGAACAACTTTGATCTGTTTTTTGGAGTAAAAACATGATGAAAATGTTTTTAAGTTTTTGGAGAATAAATCTCATTTTAAAAAAACAGTTTTTCTTGGGTGAGGGGGTAAAATACTGATTTCATTTTTTTTTTTTTTTTTTTTGAGTAAAGCAATTTTTCACCATTGAGAGGTAAAAAATTATTGTGACATCACGTCTGAATCCCCTAGAAAATTGAGCACGGGAGTATGTTAGCCGTTCGATGAAATTTTTATCAACGGTATAATTCTCGTGCCACAGAAATTCTTCTTATCGCCTTTTCAGTGTATAAATTGCTGAAAACGTCTCAAGGGAGAAACAAATATTTTTTAATTTATTCGAATTCAGCTGATATTAATGTGATGTATTTTCAATTTGATTTTTAACGAAAGTTCGTATTTTTTCTCAGACAGGGCAATTGAACGAATACAAAGAAAGAAAAGAAATGGCCGCTGATGTTGTATGTATGGCCTTAGCAAATGCTCCTTCTGGAGAGCAAATGTCCAGATTTTTAGCTGTTGGTTTGACTGACAACACAGTTCGAATTATATCTTTGGATCCATCGGTAAGTAATAATTTCAGTTTTTTAGATTTGTCCAATTTGTGATCTTGTTGTTTTGAAACAGTCTACTAAATATTGCTCGCTATTATTACAGGATTGTCTTTCGCAAGTGGACACGCAAGCGTTACCGGCCCCCGCCGAATCGCTTTGTATCGTAGAAATGGGCGTTGGAAGTCCTCAAGAACAGCAAACCAGCAATGGCATGAGTGAAGAACCTTCCGGCCCTCCTGTATTATATCTAAACATTGGTTTACAAAACGGAGTATTATTACGCACGATATTAGACAGCGTCACTGGTAACATCGGCGACACCAGGACGAGATATTTGGGCACGAAACCTGTGAAATTGTTTAGAATCCATATGCAAGGCAGCGAAGCTGTACTAGCCATGTCTAGTCGTACCTGGTTGAGTTATTATTACCAAAATCGTTTCCATCTGACGCCTTTATCGTACGAGAGTCTCGAATACGCCTCCGGCTTCTCATCAGAGCAATGTCCCGAAGGAATCGTAGCAATTTCAACCAACACTTTACGTATTTTGGCTTTGGACAAACTCGGAGCTGTGTTTAATCAAATTTCGTTCCCAGTTCAATACACACCTCGTAAATTCGTCATACATCCGGAAACTAAACACATGATAATTCTGGAAACCGAACACAACGCTTATACCGAAGAAACGAAAAAACAACGTCGTATCCAAATGGCCGAAGAAATGAAAGAAGCTGCCGGCGAAGAAGAACAAGAGTTAGCTAAAGAAATGGCCGATGCTTTTTTGAGCGAAGATCTACCCGAACACTTGTTCGGTGCTCCGAAAGCCGGACCTGGAATGTGGGCCTCGGTTGTCCGTATTTTAGAACCGATCGAAGGCCGTACTGAGAAAGTAGTTAGTTTTGAACAGAACGAAGCAGTGGTTAGTATCGGTTTGGTGAGATTCATTACGTACCCAGATACGTTGTTTTTGGTACTAGGTGTCGCCAAAGATTTACAACTAAATCCGAGACAAGTTAATTGAGGATTTTTATATACCTACAAGGTGAATTCCACATGTACCGGATTAGAATTCGTACACAAGACACCGGTCGATGAAGTACCAACGGCTATTTGCGCATTTCAAGGTAGAGTCTTGGTCGGAGTCGGGAGACTACTGAGATTGTACGATATCGGTAAAAAGAAACTGTTACGTAAATGCGAAAACAAACATATTCCTAATTTAATCGTAAACATCGAAGCGATGGGTACGCGTATTTACGTAAGCGACGTTCAAGAAAGCGTCTACATGGTTCGTTACAAAAGAGCCGAAAATCAACTGATTATTTTCGCCGACGATACGCAACCAAGATGGATTACAACGATGACGACTCTCGACTATAATACGGTAGCCTGCGCCGATAAATTCGGTAACGTTGCCGTAATACGTATCGCCAGTTCTATATCAGACGAAGTAGACGAGGATCCGACTGGTAATAAATCACTGTGGGATCGCGGATTGTTGAACGGAGCCTCGCAGAAAGCCGATTTCATTTCCAATTTTCACGTCGGCGAGATTTGCATGTCGTTGCAAAAAGCCACCCTTATTCCCGGTGGCAGTGAGTCTCTAGTGTATACTACATTGAGCGGTACAGTCGGTGTATTTGTACCATTCACTCAGCACGAAGATCAAGACTTCTTCCAGAATTTAGAAATGCATATGAGGGCGGAAAATCCACCCTTGTGTGGTCGAGATCATTTATCATTTAGGTCGTACTATTATCCGGTTAAAGTAAGTAGTGAAGTTAATGATTTTTTTTACGTTGTCTGATTGAATGATTGTATCGTCATTGTACGATTTCAGAATGTCATCGACGGTGATCTATGCGAGCAGTATAATTCCATCGAACCAGCCAAACAGAAAAGTATTGCCGAAGATTTAGATAAAACTACCGGTGAAGTAGCCAAGAAATTGGAAGATATGAGAACGAAATATGCGTTTTAAGGGGTTTACACTGCGATTAATCTAGCATATGATTAATGAAACGTCATTTCGAGTTAGTTTCGAGGTGTTTATTAAAACGACAATTTCGGTTTTTCAAATGAATTTTAGCACGAAATTTCGATTGCGAATTCAGTATGGAATGTGAATTATTTCACAGATTGAAGAAAGATTTTTTATGAATTTTAAACATTCGTCGCATGTTTATTTCTTTTCTCAATTCGTATGTATTTTATTTTATTTAAAATTTTGTAATTTTTTGTAAAATAATCACTAAAATAATACATTATTGAATAGGTAGTTCGAGGTTTTTTTCATTACTCCAGGGAAAAATAATGGGTTTTTTCCAAGATAGTGGAGGCACTTAAGAAAAAAAAACATTTTTGGTAACCAAAGCTTTTATGGCGGAAAATTGTCGAGAGTGGTCCCCTGAATGACCCCAAAGAGTTACCACCCCACAGACCTCAGGCTAATTTTTTTAGGGGGGTTAA
>FIZV01048724.1:0-14897 GCA_900050545.1 Trionymus perrisii | reverse complement strand
AAAAAAAAAAAAAAAAATTTAAGAAAAACACAAAAAAAAAAAAAAAAAAAAAATCAATTAGGTACTAAGACAAATTATTGAAATCATTAAGAAGGGAATTATTTATAACTTTACACCAATCAAAAAAAAAAAAAAATTAATTTTGAAAGAACTAATAAATTGTGTACCTACCTACATTGAAAATTTTCGTCCAAAAAAAATTGAAAATTTACAAAGTTCGTGTAATTGAAAATTTTTTCCATTTTTTGTAATTTTAATCCGATCGAGAGAAATCGTAGAATGAAACGAACCTTGAAGTTTTACTGGCATTTTTTTCTACATCCCCCAGGATAGAGAGAAAAATCACACAGTAGCTAGATATTACATGCATATAAGTGTTCTGAGATACATTCACGACAGTCTATGGATCATGAACTAATTAAAATTCGCGTGTTTACGAGCTTCGAAAAAAAAAGGTGCATAAATTTACGCAAATGCTGGATACGACGAAACACGGCGACTTGGCGCGGGCAAAATGAGAAAAATCAATCAAAATAATTACCATCTATGTGAAGCCGAATGCTGCCGGTATAAAGTAAGTTGTTTAACGTCAAAACGCGTACAATTTCGAGACGTCGTAGGTAAAAAATCATTAATAATAAGCTAAGTATACCAGATCCAGGCAAGGATATGCTTCAGTATGTGGTCTTTTGGAAGTTCATAAAAGCAGCACGATCCCATGTACACCGTAGGCGTATTTTAAACTAATAATTTCTACCGTAGCACTCCTCATGTTCTTTTCAGTCTCCGCTCTGCATTCGCGTCTCCTTCCTCTCGCTGCAGCTGTACCAATGTGTAGCTTATAAGTACCCACGGTTCGTTATTAGTCAATTTACCGAGATGTATTTTTGGTTGCAATTCAAAACAACGAACGTCGAGTATACGATTAATTTGCTAGGTGCGAATTAATCAAGCGAAATGGCAACGAGCCGATGTGACGCGAAGTGCGATGTGTTAATTAATGATTTTTCTTTCAAATCTCATTTGTGTGACGCGTTAAAAAGCATGTGGCACCCTTTTGTTGTAAATACGCGTGTTCGAACACTTCGTATGGAAATCTTTCGCCAAAATGAGGGAAGTTTTTGCGTTTTGAGCACGCTCCTCTTGTATACGAGTTATTCTCATTGTACATAGTGCATCATCGTGACGCCCAGACATTCGTATTCGATTACAATGCATGCTAAAAATCACCTCGTACGAGGTAGGTATTTGCAAAAATAAACCATCTAAAAAGAAAGATAGCTACGAGAAAAAAAAACCAACGTTTTTCACCAAAGAAAAAAAAAATGGTAAAATACTTCGAAATGAAAATTTTTACGTATACGAGGGATGGATACAGAGGAGAAGAAAAATTCAATCAAAAAGTAATTTAATATACGAACAAGGCGGGTGTGAGAGTATGTCAAAAAATGAGAAAAGCAATAAAAGCAGAAGCAAAATGAACCTAATTAGGGGAAATTTACAAACGAGCTGTTTATTAAAAATGTATTACCAACCACTGCGAATGAAATTTACCTCGGCGAGGAGTACTTTTTTGTCGAAACGTTGTTGCCCTCTCACAACGGAATAATATTTCCTTGTCATTTTTCATTTTTTGCAAAACGCCAGCCCGAATCCCCTTTCGGTGCTCGTTTACGGTCTGTAATACTACCTTTTACGGTACTTTGGAGCATTATTTTTGACTTTATCGCGCCTTATCTGAAATTCGATTATTCTTCCTACACTACCTTGGTACCTTTATTTCTCGACAACGGATCGCGATAGTCATTTATTCAACACGTCACTTTTTCAAAATCTACCGTCTCTGTGTTGTTGTTGTTTTTTTTTTTTTTTTTTTTTTTTTTTGAAAACTTCATAACGTCGACGAAAATTAGCAAAGTGAAAACCAAGACGTCAGATATTCATCTCAAGTTTTACCAACGATATTACCTTTTTATATATTTTTTTGTTTGCGTATCAATTGCATGTACGTTATACATACGTCTATAGGAGGAGGATGAGTAGGTATGCATGAGCTATGAGAATATCTCGGGTGTTATTCTGTATAAGCTGTTGCAGCGATGAGTTTTTTTTTTACCTCTTCCGTTACTGCCGATGAAATTGGAATCGTGCGAATACCTAGAAGCGATTGTTTTACGAGTCAGCGAATTTATTGGATCTATTTTAAAACGATTGTTGAAAGTTAATTTTTCTTTTGGTACGTTTTGTTACACAAGGCACGAAGTGTCTCGATGAATCTATAATGATTTATGAGGTAGTGTTCATTTTTTCATTTTGGGCCGAATTTTCCATAAATTCAGATCTATACGACTTGAAATAATGAAATTTGCAGCATGAACATGATTTATCTTTGGTTCAAAACTTGCAAAAATATATTATTTTATTTTTAAGAATTAAAAAAAAAAATAGATCTTTTTAAAATTTATGAGTTATCAATAAATTGTCAATAATTTTTCAAAATTGTTTTAAAAATTGAAAGGAAAACAATTTAAAAATTCTATTGCAGAAGAATTTGTAAAATTTTGTTCAAATTCAATTTTTTTTAAATCTTGGAAAATAAAATGTTTTTTTGTAATTCATTTTTTGATTTTTTTTTTGCATCACATTGCTTTTAAATTTTCTGTCATTCCAATTATAAAAAAAATTGGTAAAAATTTGATTCCAACGGGTTTCCAATCGTAAAAAGACAATTTCAAAACATTTTTGAAAAACACCTTCGACAAATTTGGAAAATTTTGCAATTTTTGAAAATTTGTCAGTTTTTTGAAACAGAAATTTTATATTTTTTGAATTAGAGAATTTTAGAAAATTCAAAGACTAAGAAATTTTTGAAAATTTTGTCATTTCGGAAAATTATTAAATCATTAAAAATTCGGCAATTTTGGAAAATTTTGCAATTTTTAAAAATTCAGTAATTTTTGAAAATTTGTAAGCTTTTGAGGAACTGATAATTTTTATAAATTTGCAATTTTTTAAAAATTCTACAATTTCAGGAAATTTGAAAATTTTTACAATTTTTGCAATTTAGGCAATTCAATAATTTTTGAAAATGTGGAAAAAAAATTACTCTAAATTTTAAAGAAATTCTAACACTCAAATTTTTTTAAAACAGTACACTTTTTAAAAAAATTGAATTTTATATTTATTCCATGAAACAATTTTTCCCCCTTTGAAAAAGTGACATGTATCAACTTTCTGACTTCCCCATATTTTTTTCTCAATAAAATTTCTTTTCAATACCTAAGGATGTCCTGATTTTTAAAATTTTCCTTTTCTTTTCATTAGGTATTTATTAATTTTCAGTTTTAGGTTTCAGCTAATTACAAATTATAATTTTTTTAAACTGTAAATTTCTTCAATTATTTATGGACAAAATCGCAGGAAAAAAATGGTATTATTTTTTAAATATTTTTGAAAACAAATTCCAAAAATGTTGTTAAAAAATTTAAGCTCCTAGGTACTTACCAATATTATCCCATCCTATAGCTAATATTGAAAAAATTGACAATTTGATAAAATTCGTAATACATACCTGAAACAGAAATTAAAAAAAAAAAAATTAGGTATTACTCGGCTGATAAATATAAATTTAATTTGAAACAAATTATGAAATTGGTTTTTTATTTCAATTCAATTAGTAGGTACCTATATCTACACTAATAAATTTTTTCAAATAAAATAATCATCATTTTATTTTTTAAATTTTAAAACAATTTTTTCTCAACGTTTTAAATAAACGGAACTTTTTAAAATTTTATTTCAAAGCAATTTGAATAATAATAATTTTTCAGTTTTTAAAAGTTATGACGCTTTTGCAATGAAAAATTTTCAATTTCATCTCTCAGTTTCAAGAGAAAAAAAAATTGATTCAAAAAGATTTGAATCAATTTTCAATAAATGATTTCTTCAGTTTTCAAATGTTTGTTTTATAATTATCATTTATTTATCAATTTTTTTGAAAAAATTGATCATTATTCATCATCTTTAAATTTAAATAATTATTGAAAAAATCATATTTTCAATAATTCGAACTGACCGATTTATCAAAATCGAGACATTTTCAATACATACTTAAAAAATTCATCAATTCACGAAAAATAAAAATTTTATCGAATAATCAAGATATAAAAAATTTTTCGATTCATCAGAATAGAAAAATTCATTAATTTTTTTGTATCGTTAATTAATCATTGAAAAATAAAATTTTTTGAATTAACAAAACTGAAGAATTATTTTCAAAATCGATTCATCAAAATCGAAATATTTATAAAAAAAAATAAATTGTCTCACAATCGATCAAATTTCTAATAAAAAATACACTTGTCGTTGCAGAAGATTTTTTTTTTTCAAAACAGCACTTCTTCCCTAAATTATCTCATATCCAGTAAAAAAAAAATTCAAAAAATCCCGCGGTGAAATCCAATTAATATTAAAAACTAATGGGAAAAAATGTCGTTAAAAAAACCTTCTCATTAAAAATTTAAAAGGAAAACGAAAAAAAATACGAACTCGACGAATACGTCGAAAACATGCCCAAAACGGCCATTACAAGCTGTGTAAATCGAGATTTTCGTAACTTTTCAAATTAATCCTCTCGGCAAGTAAGTATACCTATGGCGAGCTACAATGTAAGAATTTTAAGAGCATTTTAACCAAAATGACCTTTAACAAGTAGGCATTTTCACGTGAAAACGGCCAGTGATTAAATGAACCATAAATGGCGTTTTCAGCATCCATAAAATGGCATCGTTGTATGAACTCTGTACCGTCTACTTGAATTTGAAATAAATTCAAGCACGCGTGAATATTTTTGGAGAATTTTTTAGAACAGCTCGAATCCGAAAATTTATTATACGACAATGCGTTTTTCTTAGAGGACTCTCATTTCAACATTAAATTTATATTTAAAAAAAGATATTGGCCAAGAAAAGGAGGTGGAAGAGGTGGACCCTTGAAAAATAAAGAAGCCTTAAAAAATGACATACCTATCACTAATTTAATTAGTAATCATCTCTGCATCTTGTTACTTAATTACTTCGATTTTTTTTCATATTTTTACAAAAAAAAAAATAAATAATTTTTACGAGATAAAATCGCCAAAAGAAATGTTGAAAAAAATGATTTCCAACTGTATTTTGTTCAAAACAATTATTTTGAGAAGAATTTCATTTTTTTTTAACTTTCTCAAATGTATTAAAAAGTTGAAAAAAATTCGACTATTTTTGGAAGTAATTTTCTACATGGAAATTTCTGATCATACCTAATTGAATTTTTCTCATCAAAAATTCTCCATCAGAGGAAAACTGCAATACAAAACAAGTTTTTATAAAAAATTTCTTACATAAACTCTCGGTTTAAAAAGCTCCAAAAAAACATTTGAGAAACCTCCACTTCCTTTAAAACTATTTTACAAAAACAAAATGATATTATAACCAATTAAAAGATTTCTGAAATAATTTTTTGTAATAAATCTTTAATTTACTCGTATTTCAGATTTTCATTCATGACATCGATAGGAATTTTATTTTCAAAAATCACTATTTTCCACGAAATGACAGAAAATTGAAAAGACCTTCCCTTCATAAGAATCTCGACTCAAATTTCTCACAGAAAAATATTTCAAATAGCAGGAAAAAGCACATTTGTTTTACACTTTGTTCAATGATGGATGATATTTTGTGATTTTTTCGACGTATGTACTTTTTTAAATTTTTTTCACTACTTCTAGGTATATTTGAATGTTGACAAAATTCACTAATTTCACTACCTCTGGACACCCTGTCATTTGAGAATTTCTCTCTTAAAAAGTTTTGAAAAACTTATTTGCAAAAGCTCCCTTCAATTTCAAAGTAAGTATTTTCAGCTTCTTCAAAAAATCATTTTGAAAAAATTTTATCCAAAAAATTACCATTAAAATTCTCTATAAGAAATGAAATTTTCCTAGAAAAAATCTCGTTCGTGAGAAGAACTTGGTGCATAAAAATCTTTCGAAAAATCTCAGAATTTTTTTATAACTTACGTTTCTTTAAAATAATGAAAAATTTTGGTTTTGAAAGAATTCTTTTGTCATTAGGTACTTTTCTGAAGGGGGGGGGGGGGTTTTCTCTCCTCATAAAAGTTGGTTTGATCAAAATTGATCAAATATGAATTTCTCTAAACTTGAAATTACTGCACTTGAAATGTTGAAGGCACCTAAAACTTTCAACTACGAAAATTCATTTTTGGAACTGCTCGTTATCAATTTATTGTTTGAATTTTAATTTCTTTTGAATCAAGTAAGTGAATTTTTGAAACATCTAATTTTGAAAAATTAACATTAAAAAAAAGGTTTTCAAAAAATTGAGAAATATTATTGTTAAGTATAAAAAAAAAATTAAAAATTTACAAATTTGATTTTTTTATTATCGTTATAAGTGATGTATTCAAGGAAGGAAGGAGGGGGGGGGTCCAGACCCCGTTGAAAAAATTATGAAATTTCAGCTTTTAAAATCATTATGCTTCAAAAGTTTTTGCCCTCGCTTCCTTCCCTCGGGCATAATAATTTTACTTATTTTAGATAAAATATTAAATCTTACTCGAAATTTCTATTCTTTTTTTTTTGGAAAATTCCTCCTTGAGTGACTATCTGGCTCGCCACTGACCCTCAAAATCAAAAGTCAACCCCCCCCCCAATGATTTCATCCTAGATACGCCACTGATCGTTATAAGAAATTTGAATTTGAATTTAGATTTTTTTAAAGTTGGTTTTTGACGTCGATCTGAGTTTTAAATTTTTAATTCTTACCCACTTACTCTTTATAAATCGAAAATTTTCCGAGTAAAAAAATCGAGTAAATTACCGGAATAATTACAGCAATTCTAAGAAATTTCAAAGGTCCAACTTTTATAATAATTTATTCGAACTAGTCCGCGAGAAATGGAGTTTGCTCATTATTGGGTATACAGATTTTAATGTGGTAAAATATTAACCAAATTATAAGTGTCGGCTTTTATTAAAAAACGAAACTTTTGAAGTTACTTACAAAGCTTTTAGAGAGGGGCGGGTGGCTACGACGATGGCACGCGGAGCCCCGAGGTACGAAACGTTTGTATAAAAGGTTTTCATGGCGCGTTAAAAAAGGGTGAAATTTAATTTTGAGGTTTTTAATTTTCTGCCAGTGATGTAGATTTTTTTTTTGGCGTTTGATGTCGCGCAAAGCCTTTAATCTAGCGCCACTTTTATTGCATAAAAGAACGCAATTATTGCATTTGGAGTATATCACGGCTGCATCTTGGAGTGTACAAAGGTCGTCGACGTTCGACAACGGAACAGGAACACGTCGTGTACGTTGAAAGCCTATAATAGGTGCGCGACTTACACTAAAGAATCGAGCTTTATTCGCTTGTTTTGCAGCGCCCATCAGTGTACTTAATCATGGCGCCTTTGAGAGCGAGCGCGTGAAACGGACTAGGATACGGTTTAGAAAGCGTTTTCCGCGGCGAGAAGCCGTATTATCCGCAGCCACCGTTGTATAAACCGATTATACACATTTGCTTCTATATTTTTCGGACGTTATATGGTTAATTTTCTGGCATGTTGAAAGAAACAAGTGAACCGAGAGGTCGGAGGTGGTGCAGGGGGGCCTGAATTCAAAGCTATTCGACATGATATACTCTTTCCATTCAAACCATTTACTCTTGTCTCGTCCCTGGAGAGCTATATTAGCTCGAACAGCTTTCGATTTTTAAGCAGAACGACTTTTTCCTGCTAAATAATCCCTGCTGGATGGAAACTCAAGATGGGAAAAACGTTTTTTCGCTATTATTGCTCCGCTCTCGTGCGAGTTTTTTTCTCTTTCTTTCGCTTCTTATACTCGTAGCTGGTACCACACGACTCGTATATAGCGCGTCTTTTTCCAAACCACTGATTTTTTCCATTTAAGCATTTTGTACTAAATTTCCAAGTGGTTATGAGAGAACCTCGGCGTTAAACGGTCGCATAGAAAATGAGCCACCGTTCCAAAGTAGAGACCTCTTGTCGCAGAAATACTCTCGCTGTCCTCTCATGCTTTTTTCCTCCCTACCTCCTGATAACCTAACCTACACAGTTCGACAATTAACGTACATATTTTTCACGCTATGCTAAGCATTGTCAACTTGGCTGAATTGGAAAATGAAACTCTTACTTGGCACATGGCAAGTTCTCGTACAATAAAAGCACATCATGCTCACAAACCATCGCACATGATATACGAGCTACAAACACGCTATATACAAAGGCAAACCAACAAAAATCATACGTTTTCTCGCAGACGGAATATAAACTGAATTATTATCTCATATATTTAGGAATTACATGAAGAAATGATTCGGTTAGTTCGTCAGACAGTAACAGATATTCTTCAGCTTTCCCCAGTCTATAATAATTCCACGAGCTTTTCGTTCTCTCAAATAAACCGCGTGTAATTCGCCAAAAAATCCTACCACGCTATGGCGTGCTTCAGTCTAGAAAATTCTCCGTCTCAATAAATCATCGCAAACTTCAAGATACCGCCGCACACAAATGCACGAGGAGTGCTTTAATTTTCAAAATTGACGATTCAACTCATCGCCCATCGTCTGGATTCCTTTAATTAACTAAGGCTTTTATTTCCACATGTGAGTGTGTGAGCACGAGCCAGGGCCGTATGCTTTTTTGATAATCGAGTAAATACTTGTATCATTGAACGGGTCATTTTTTAGCTGAATTTTCAGATCAAGTCAGCTACCTCCGTATTTAATTTTATACTGATCAAATTTCGAAAACAACTTTCAAAAGACTACGTCGCATGTAGGAGCTCGTTAAATTTCAATAAACGCAGTCGTTTAATATTTCAAGCGTGAAATTTTCTTCATTCATGTTTCATAAGGTTAAGATTTTACATCTTTTTTTTCGATCTCTTTCGTACTTTCCTACTTTAAAAGGTAGGTATAGCTCGAAGCGTGTTTAGTAATTTGACATTTTTTTATAGAAACGATTCAAATTAAATATCACGATTTCGTTTGCTCACCTTCTCAGACACTTTTTCAATTTTTTAAAAATTACTTGTATCTACTTACTCGATCGATTTTTTTCCAATTAATTTTTTGAAATTTATTCAAAAATTTAGTTTCAAATCTTTCCAGTTGATTTTTTTGTTTCAATGTAAGTAAGAATGACACCAAATTTTGAATAAATTAAACAAAATGTACCGTTTAAATATTCTCAATTTTGCGGAGAAAAATATTTTCAATTTTTTGACGACAAAATCACAATTTCTTGAAGGAAAAACCTCGATTTCTTGGAGCAAAAAATTATCAATAAATTATTCCGGAACAAACAAAAAATCTCATTTTTGGAGAAAAAAATATTATCTTTTTTTTAGAGAAAAAAATCTAAATTTTCTGGCGAAAAATCTCAATTTTCAGGAGAAAAAGCTCAATTATTTTAGAGAAGATGAAGGAAAAAAATCTCAAATTCTTGGAGAAAAAGGCACAGTTTTTGGAGAAAAATCTCAATTTTCTGGAAAAATAGCTCAATTTTATTATTTTAGAGAAAAAATCTAAATTTTCTGGGAAAAAAATCTCAATCATTTTAAAAAAGATAAATAAATCTCATTTTTTGGAGAAAAAAATCTAAATTTTCTGGCGAAAAAAGCTCAATTTTCTGGAGAAAAGAGTTCAACTTTTGGAGAAAAATCTCCATATTCTGGAAAAAAACGCATTTAGAAAAAAGCTACATTTTCTGGGAAAAAATCTCAATCATTTAAAATCTCATTTTTTGGAGAAAAATCTCTATTATTCTAGAGAAAAAAATCTCAATTTCCTGGAGAAAAAAACTCAATTATTTTAGAGAAAACATCTAAATTTTCTCGAAAAAAATCTCAAATCATTTAAAAAAATAAATAAATCTCATTTTTTGGAGAAAAAATCTCAATTTTCTGGCGAAAAAAGCTCAATTTTGATAGAAAAATCTTAATTTTCTGGAGAAAAAAGCTCAATTATTTTAGAGAAAAAATCCAAATTTTCTGGAAAAAAATCTTAATTATTTCAGAGAAAAAATCCAAATTTGCTGGAAAAAAAAATGTCAATCATTTTAGAAAAAATAGAAAAACCTCAATTTCCCGGAGAAAGAAGCTTAATTATTTTGGAGAAAAAATCTCAATTATTTTAGAGAAAAAATCGAAATTTTCTGGAAAAAAAATCTCAATAATTTTAGAAAAAATAAAAAAATTTCAATTTCCTGAAGACAAAAATCTCAATTATCTGATCGAAAATATTCTCAATTATTTTAGAGAAAGCAAAACATCCATCTTTTTAGAGTGAAATATTCTCAATTTTTTGATATAAAAATCTCAACTATAGATATACATACGTAGGTACTTTTAATTTTTTTGGAGGAAAATTTTTTCAGTTTTTTGGCCTGAAAAGATTAAAATTTTCCAGAGAAAAAATCTCAACTTTTTGGAGAACAAAACTCTAATTTCTGGAGAAAAAATCTCAATTTTTAGTGAAAAAAAAATAATTTTTTGTATAAAAACTTTTCAATTATGTAGAGAAGAAATCTAAATTATTTTGGAGAAAAGAAAACGAGATAAAAGATTATTCTCAATTTTTTTATGAAAAAAATTTAAATTTTTGATGTAATTCAAATTTTTTTGCATGAAAAATTTCCCAATTTTTCGGAGAAGAAAATCTAAATTTTTGGAAAAATAACCTCAATTTTTTGCAGAATAAATCTCAATTTTTTGGGGGAAAATCTAAATTTCGGCCACTTTTCGATGGACATGCCAATGTAATTGTTGATTGCTTGTCGAGGCAATTATCGAGACATTTGTAAACTATCGAAATGTTTCTCTGCCAAACATCGACTCGACAAATGTCTCGATAATTCTCTCGACAAACCATCAACAATTATATCGATATTGTCGATCGAAAAGTGGCCGATTTCGATGTGTCGACATTTACACTTTATTGAAATTAATCCAAAAATTGATCGCCTATTTAAAATATGAAATTGTTTCAAACTTGAAATATCAAAATAAATTTTCCATCAACTTTTTTTTTATATAGGTAGGCCCATGCGAATATATAAAGAAAATTCGACGAATTGAAGGAAATCAGTTGTCTTTGAAGAAATATAATTTTCAGAAGCAAAGAAATTATTTCTTCAAAATAGATTAATTTTATCTGGAGAAAATTTATTCTCCTTGAAAATACCTACCTATCCAATTTTTGCAAGAAGAATATTTACCTTCGTTTTTTTTTTCAATTTTATACATTTTTCTTATAGAAATTCAATTTTTCGCAAAAAGTTTATTTTTCTGAAGAACTTTGAAGAAGAGATAATCGTCAACATTAACATTACATCTTAAAACTTTATACCTACAACAAAAAGTAAAAGGCCTCTTACATCGCTGTACATATTTTCCAACTGCTGCCGTGCTCTCAAATTACTGGCAAGTTGCTATAATAATCCAAAACATAAATTAAGTCTCGATGATGAACGAACAAGCAACACATCGTAAAATTTAGACCGCCCATGCCTGCCAGGCATTACATGAATTTTTTCATTTTCAATACCTCGGTAATGGCTTGAAATTTACTAATGGCCTCATGATACGCGCTCGAACCGTATAAATAATTGGGAAAATGCAAAAACCACCAATACTGCTCGCTGTTTGATACCTGACTGTAAACTGTTTTAATATTTATTAGATACATATACCTACTTACGAATAGGTCCTATTTCCTTCCATCGCCTCTTTTCAAATGCTTTAAACAGCTTGGAATTTGTGAGATATGTAACACGTTTTAAAAAATGATAAACTATACATAGCTGAGAAACTTTTTCAACTTGCATAGTTAACGAATCTGATTTAATTTATCTGTTGGTGAAGAATGGTGAAGACTAGCGAGGTGTGGCCAGGGCCGAAATCAGAAGGATTAGTGGAGTGTCTAACCCAGTGGCGTATTTGATAGGGAAGTCATGAAAGTCCGACTTCCCTTCAAATTTTCAAAGAAATGAGATTTTTATGAAGTGATGCTAAAAAAAAATTGAAACCTTGCAAAAGTGGTTTTAAAATTCTGCAATATCTTTAAAACATTTCCGCGTGGATTCAGAGAAAATAAATTTTTAGAAAAACTTGGAAAATTTCAACTTTTAAATAATTTAAAAATTAGAAATTGAGAAAAAAAATTAATTAGATTCTTTAATAACCCTAAAAAATTACAATTTATGCATTACTGAAAATTTGAAAAATTTGAAAATTTATAATTTCTGAAAATTATTGGATCATTAAAAATTAATGATCTTTGTAAATGCCAATTTTGAAAGATTTGTGAAAATTTTTGCAATTTTGGAAAATCTATCAATTTTGGAAATTTTGAAAAATTTTGCAATTTTGAAAGATGTATTAATTTTGAAAATTGTTGCAATTTTTAAAAATTTGGAAAATTTATCAATTTCATAAAATTTTGCAGTTTTGGAAAATTTGCAATTTTTAAAAATTCAACAATTTTTGAAAGTGTTGATTTTTGAAAATTTTACAATTTTTGAAAAATCACTTATTTTTGTGGGTAAGCGAATTTTAAAAAATTCAACGATTTTGGGAAATTTGATAATTTTTGAAAATTTTGCAATTTACACGATTCAATAATTTTTGAAAACGTGAAAAAAATTACTCTAAATTTTAAAGAAATTTTAACCCTGTAATTTTAAAAAATGGCACAGTTCTTCAAAAAATTGAGTTTTAAATTCATTCCGTGAAACACTCCTTTCAAAAAGTGATGCTGTAATGTATCAACTTTCTGACTTCCTTATATTTTTTCTCTCAGAATCGCCACTGATTTCTTTGCATTTTTTTCCATGCTGCAATTTCGAACGTATAATTTAGGAGACTTAGCGACAGTAACACGAGTAGGTTTACCAAGTTCACGAATAGGATGCCTAATTATAGGCTCGAGTCGAGCATCGTTCGTCGACAAGGTACCGTAAATTAAGCGGTTTATCATTGTGAAAATCTTCGCCATGGTTTAAGAGCCGCGAAACCTTGGGAATCGATATTCTCACAGGACACCGTGCTTTCGTGAAAATGCTACCGTTTAAGAATTTTTTCTTTTTTAGTTTGGTCTAAGCGGTTGTCTCGGGTAGGCTTTTAACATGTATTCTTTAAAATTACTTCTTATCGGTAGATTATTGTCTCGCATCGAGTGTTGACTTTGTTTTGTGTTTTACAGAACCCGAAGATACGACGTTCAAAGGCGGCATCCAAGCGACGTTAATTAATATTAATAAAAATCCCGACGGAGCGAAACGTGCCACCAAAGATGCTATCGATGGTGAGTTTTTTCATTTTTTCACCGTTTCACTCGCGAACGTAGAATCGACTCAATGTGGCCTTTGAGAATTCCGCCATATTGAATTTTTCATCTTATAAAGGTTTTTTCATTTTGGTAGCTACTGCGGAGACAGGCCTTCTTATAAAGTTGTACGCTAAAATTAGCCAATATTTTGAGAAAGTTGACTGGTGTGTTCGAGTTCGTGTATCTGCGAGTTGAACTTATCGTATCGAAGAGCGAATTATTTTTACACGATTTATCGAGCGACGAGCACGTCTTTGAGAGGTTCGTAGTTACCGGTACGATACCGGTGCGGAGTTTTATTATTGGAATTTTAAGCATTTTATACGCTCCCCTCCTCCTGCCCTGGATCACTTCGCGTCGCCGGGCCTTTATCCATTTATAAAATACGGAAGTTGACGTATGTCTTGTATAAATATTTTATACGAACTTTTGCCTTCTCTGCGAAAAAGGTTCTATAAAAATTTCACATGTTTAGGGTTTTTAAAAGCGAAGCCAGCCCTTTGAAAGCCTCGTATAGGGTATTACACGCGTCCTTAACTCCTCTAATATTAAAAATTCGTTGGAGGGATGTTCATATGTACGATTTTTTGTATCGCTTTTGATGAGTATTAGAGTAATTTCTGGCTTATTTTGAAATTCTCGCCGATTCGTAGTAAGCCTAATAATATTTATACAAGTTTTTAGATCTTTTCACGAGTTTTTCCAAAGGGTGAGATACATATTTCAAAGGTGCTTTAAAGGGATAATATTCGAGTCCCTTCGATATCAATGATATGGAAAATTACTTCTAAGGAGATAATCTTGAATTTGATTGAGATTTTTGCCTATTGCTGGATTGAAAGGGTTAGAAAACTTCGAAATTTTTTAGATTTTTCGATGCTAAGAAAATTTACAGAAAATTGGTCTGATTTTTTACAGTGAATTGGATAATTTTTTAATTATGAAATAATTCTTTTTTTTTTCAGAAATCTTAATTTTCGAAAGTCCTAAAGAATATTACAATATTGATCTTTTTTCAAATTTCGTTTATTTTTTTATTTTTTTCCAGCTTTTTAAAAAAAAAAACCTAATGTGAAAATTTTTTTGAAAAAAAATCGTAATGTTTTTTTATAATTTTTTTCTTGCATTTTGAATTCTAAAATTTGTTTAAGGCTGATTTTTTTCAAATCTTGTTCAAAAAAGGTTTATCATGACGTACACAAACCTACATATTTTTTTTACATTTTGTTTTAAATTGTTTTCTAAAAATTTTGTCTGAAGCTGGATTTTTAAAAACAGGGCTCGGAAATAGTCTTTTTTATCTGTTTTTGTCTTTATTTTCGCCTTTTTTCATTGAAACCCCCAAAAAATCAACATAAGTCACAACAAAAGAGTAGAAAAACGAATTTTTCTATAATTAGAAATTTTATTATGGAAAATTTGTTAGTTTTTGTGAAAATGCAAATTCTTTAAATTTGATAATTTTTGAGAAATTTCCAGTTTTTATTGTAAAACCA
>FIZV01048716.1:0-25582 GCA_900050545.1 Trionymus perrisii | reverse complement strand
ATAAAAAAGACGATTTCAAACTACATGAAAGACATCCAAATGGACCTAGAGCCAAGAACACAGCACACCAGAACAAAGCGATTAATTCAATTCATGGGAGATTTTTCAGCCGAAAATTATTACGCCACCAGGGCTCTCCTTGAAAAGACAGAAGTATTTATTCAAGGAAGTACGTAACCTATGTGTCAACGAATCAAACAAAGAAGAAGTGGCGCCAAAACCCATTGAAGAACTTGAAGATAGTGATTCGGATGCAGTTGACGAGCCTGAGGCACCTGCCAGTTCTACTTCCGTTCGAAAGAAAAGCAATAAGTCAAATGAATTAGCCGCAAAGACTCCAAACTATTGTGGTATATTCGAGCGGAGTATAAGAACGTACGCGGCCTATTCGCGTGTGATCGCATGTGGGTCGGGGATGGCCTCGTCCAAGGAATAATACATCTCGATATGGCTGGTAAAATGGGCATCGACTTGATGCTGATGGACGCCTTGACTCAAAATGAATTCCCGATCCACGAGATGGAGGTTAGCATGCGGCATGCCGTCGTCATGCCACGGCGGCTGCTGCTACCAAGAAGTATTCAGAATGGCGTTGTCGCTGTTAGTCAGAACGTTGAAAGATCGTGGTAGGGTTTTATGCTCTTATGTTTTTCCAGGAACACGGATCTACTATGTCGTATCGAAACTTTACTGGGCGTTGTGGCCCTAGGAACTCTGCATCATCAACGTCACGCTCTCAATATACTGACTATGATCAGTATGAAGATCAAGCGCCGCCAAGATTCCAGCACAATGGTCTCGCGGAAAAGCCCGCAGGCCATTTCAGAAACAGCGAGCTGAAGATTACTGTGAAAAGAAAGGCAATGAATACCAGAATGCGCGAAAAGATCAGATTAGAGCGACGTTGTTTGCAGGTACTAATGAAGAAGATGCTTTAGCTAAACTTCATGAGACTCAAACTTTACGAGCGATTACCTTATCGATTACCACCAGAGGCATTGGATTTGGATTGTGTCAAAAAAAAATCATCCAAAAGCATGAAGAAATATTGATTTGAAGGAAAATTCGCAATAGTAATACGGTAGTGTAAAAACCATAATGCGCGCTCTTCTCGTCCCACCGCGAACTACGGAGTGACTTCGAAGTACGAGGTCACGATAAATCTAACATGCGTAACGTTACAGAAACATAACAACCTAAAGCGTGGCGCGAACGACACGAACGAGTGAACGAAGATACCGCTCATATTGATAAGGCAACAACACCTTTCATGGTCTGGGCATCAACAGTCCTTGATAAGTTTAAGGCTGGAAGAAGTAAAAATCCAATCCAGGGTAATTTATGAAAATACAAGAAAACGATTCAACGAAAATTACGCTGCAAATGAACTCGCGATTTTCACTACTGTCCAAAAGGACATGGGCGAACAAAAAATCGATCAAATGAAAGAATTCATTCATGAAGTGAGAAGGCCAAATGACTTACAAGAAGATTAGATAAAGAGAGTGTATCTTAATGAAAATAATGGAATTCGGACTGCAACAATATGAGATTAGCGACTTTCAAGCTTCTTCCCTAGATAATTTTTTATATTGATCAATAAAGTGAAAAGTATAATTTTTTTTTTTTTTTTGTGGAGGGCGGGGGGTATTTTCAATATGGGATAAGGGACAACGGCGACACGTTGGCAACTTTTGGTTTGCTACACAAAGAGGAAAATTTACTTCGCCGGCTCTGATGCATATCATTTTCCCACTGCTCTGCTCACGACCGAGTGGAATACTGGTTAATTTCAGACTTGTAGATATAATTCGAAAAATATGCAGCTTTGAAAAAAAACTCTCACACATAGGTACGTATGTAAGTGCGAAAAACGCTAGAAACAAAATCACGTGAGGTAAAATTTTAAAATGAAAAAGAACTCGCTCATAAAACAATTCTGTACAAGAGTATAACACAAGAACAGTCGCTCGTTCTGCGTGCGAACGCGGGTAACAAATAACAACAAAAATAAAAGAGGCATGGATGTGCGCGGCGTAAATGGGCACACGCCAAACAAATTCCTCGTTTTTCTTACCGTTTCACATTGCTGATTCGAGTAGAGAGTCAAAAGAGCAAGAAAAATGCGAAAGTATTTTGTTTTTACGTTTAGAAAATTAGGTTTTTTGCGAAAGCAGCGACGACGTCGACGAAGGCTCGCAGCCAGCCAACATTTTGGAAACACTGTAGCTATCAAATTTATTCCTGCTCCATTTCGCTTTTCCCATCCAAATCGGTGGAAGGACGCGGCGTGCGAAAGGGTGGAATTTCTTGAGTTACTTTGATATAGCTTGAAGGGTTAAAACGGTAACTTGAAACACTCGGATTACTTCCAACTCATATAACTTAATATCAGTATTTTTTCCCCATTTCTTTTTTTTTCTTTTTCAAATACGATTTGTCTTTTGACTCTTTTTAAAAGAATTTTTCGTCAGTTATTTTATCGAATTAAAGCGAGTTTCTTTTTCTCATTTTACCCCTCTCGACCTCGAGGTTTGGTTCAGTTGCCGTATTCTTGGATAGAGAAGTAGGTGGATAGGTAGAGGTACCTATACTATAAGTATTAGGTATTTTTTCATTTTTCTCATTTTTTTTCTTCTACACCCTTTCTTATTTCCACTTTCCAGTTTTATCCAAGGGGTTGCTTTCCTACATTTGATTGTTGTTGTTGTTATTGGTTCGCGATGATAATCTTTGGCAAGTTTACAAACTATATTACCTACATATACATCGTTTCAATCATCTGAGCGCATTATTATGTATGTAGGAGTTTAGAAAGCCGAATACGTCACAAATAGCCTAACTAGACCCAATATTGGCTATAAATCTTGAACCCAAACTGAGGAAGTAAGGGTGCGAGATATGAGCATAGTATGTGCGTATAAGACGATGGTAATGGCGAAGTTGCGAACTGCAGTTAATCCTGCGATAGGCAAGATGCGTGTGTGGGAGAAGCAATGGCCGGGGCTCCTGCAAGGGTCACCTTAAAGGCGAGAAGAGAGCAGGATATAGGGAAAGTTTAATAATGTTATAAACGGGTGTGAAATTCGAGTTATCTGTTAAATGGACCAAACACAGCTGAATGAGGTGGAATAGAAAAACTTGTCATCGAGATCCCTTAACGCAGATAGTCGAGAATTTTAGGCGGGCTAATTTTTTTCTTCTACAGGACCTTTCTTTGCTGGCTATCAGTGGTTCTACCTACAAGAAATAGAATGAAGCACGAGTAATGAAAATTTGAATTTCGAAAATTTCTACAAAAAAATTTCGATGTTTGATTTCTAAATATAATATTACAGCTTAAAAATGAGTTTGCAGAATTTAAAGCAAAAGTAGAAATAGACCGGACAGAAATGGAAGAATTTAAAGAAGAAGTAGAAATAGAACGAACAGAAATAGAACGAACAGAAATGGAAGAATTTAAAAAATGAGTTTGCAGAATTTAAAGCAAACGTAGAATTGAGAATTAAAAGTTTAGAAGTAAGTATTAGGTATATGTTCTTCCCAAAAACAAATATTATAATAACTTTAAATTTATTGCTATGTTTACAGAACACTGTGAATTTCAGTCATAGCCGGCATATTGGTTTGTCGGGGCATAAACTATTTGTACGCTACATGAGTAGGTAACTACCATAGGTAGGTAGTATTCATCATAAAACGAGCGGGTTTTTTAATTATGAAAAAGGCGCACATTAAAGAGCCAGCGTAACTTTTTGTTTTTCATTAAGTAAAATTAATAAACTTTTTTCATTTACATATTACAAAACGAAAATTGTTACTTTGGTTTTTTGTCGTCAACTTTGGCAGTCCTCCATTTCGAGACCACCCCGGACAAAGTATCAAGTACCGGCACAATGCAAACTTGAGAAATTGCCTGCGTACGACTCGTTTTGTAGCATGTTGCTGTGACGAGGTCGATTTACTAATTTTGTTATGCAGTTAATCAAGATGGCAGGCGGCGCATGTGAACAGCAACCGAGCGAAAGGAGTGGTCGAGGATGAGAACTCGCTATGGTTCGAGCTATTACTTAGATTCGCCACTGATTTGAGAAAATTGGTGTAGCAATCTTGAACGTTACAACGACATTGATAAATATTTCATAACGATTTGAGTAAAATTTGTAGTACAACTTCCAAATCCATTGACGTTGGCAGGAAAAGAGACTCATTTATTTCATCAACTGATCTGGATTGATTCAAGAAATATTTTAGAGCATGACGTTGTCGATATTTCAGACAGTTTTGAACGGTACCGTTTTCAAATATCCGAATTAGAAGAGTTATTTAATGTGGATAAAACCCACAACCCATGATTTTTCCAGTACCCTTTCATCAACCTCAATATTTACAGTTCCCCATGGAATTTTATAGCACATTCACCTGTAATCTATACATTTTTTTATTTAAATTTGCGACAGTGGAATCCGAGAAAACCCTCCAAGATTTGAAGAAAGATATTTCACAGTGCTTTCAAACCAATACCTCATCACCTGAAAATACAACTTAGCTATTGAAAAATTGGAAAATGCTATAGAAGAATTCACTCGAACAACAAACTGTGAAAATAATTTCTCAAAATCAACCAGAACGAAAAGTTTGCTGAAACAAAGCTTCTTGCATTAATTTTGGTTACTTTTCTCTATTAAGCGTGCGTGATATAAATTTTAATACCGCGTTCGTGATTCCTGCAAAGGGGTAGAATTTCACGAGATACGCTTACATTTAGTGTAGTCATTAGTTTATCTACTCGTAACGCGGTGTTCGTCCTCGTGTAGGGCACGTATGTGCATAGGTTCGATTTATTATCTGGTAATAGGATCTTTGATTAAAGCACCAAGGCGATGGCCAAATTCGCCGCACAATTAAATTATCAGAAAGCTCTTATCATATCATGTCACATTTCGCAATTCTTACCCAGCTCGTATCTCGCATCTATAGCAACAAACCGACCTTTAAAAAGGGACTCATGTAACATGGATTCTAAATGGATCCACGTAGCCCTGGCTACGTGCCTTTATAAATTTAACGTACACATTACGCAGTACATCCACATATAGACCACTGTTTAGGCTAATGAAAGAACTGGATAAACAACGCGTACATTTAGGTACCTAAATTTACTGACAATGAATCCACTTGTGCTGCTGTTGTGCCGTGGTTACGGTTATCGTTTCTGTTTTGGTTACGCGATTTTGTTTTCCGCCTTCCGCGTTCGAAGTCGTTGGAACTTTCGAATCATCTGTGCCATCCAGTTGTTGGTACAAGTCGTTATGCTAACCGTAAACAACTCAAACCAAAAAAATGGCACCCTGTGATCTTTGTAATCTTTTCCCGTTGTAATTTCATATTTAATTTGCAAAGTGCAACGTATGCTCGAACTTGTTCGATGGTTTTCCCGAGTCTTTCCGCAGGTAGTCTAACAGCACTGTCATCATTTGGTCGTTAAGCATTGTACGCGTGATCGTGTAGGCTCTCGATGCCTAGATCTTAGTATCCTTGTATACAAGTGTTTGGTATCGCGTCGTATGGGCTGAACCAACCCATATAGTTTATGTTTTAAAGTCAATCGGTTTATTGTTAATATGCTAAAAGCCGGTGTTGTGAACCTTTTACAATTTCGTGTAAATGCGTTGTGTATGTTTTGCTCGAATACAAGTTGTGGAGTAGTAGCAGAGGACACTCAGGTTGTTTTACATGATTAACGGTTGAATTTTATCAAGATATCGTTCAAGTTTTGTTCAAGTTGAGTAATTTTGTTCTTTTCAACTATGGGAAAAAAATCAGACTTGTCACCGCGAAAAAAAGATTTGATAAAAACTCATCTCGAATGCTCACCTCTGAATCAGAAACAAATTGCGGAGAAATTAAAAAACAAATTACGCATAAATTAAAGGTATCTCAAAAATCTGTTAGCCGGATAAATCAACTGATCAAAAATGGCCTTGAATTCACTCCAAATGGCGTCAACAAGTTTGGAAGAAAAAGAAAAATGACTCAGCATACTGAGCGAAAAGTTATTCAAATGGTTAAAAGTAATCCCAGAGTTACAAGTTGCCAAATATCTACTATAAGCAGACATGTTGGCAGCTGGATGGAACGAATTAGTCAGGAAATCGCCGTACGATGGAGTGGCGGTATCAACGCTGGTACTAGGGCTAACAATGCTCCTAAAAACAAAAGGAGTATCAGAAATTACAGTATGGAAACTACCGGAGGTAAACCTGGAAACGAAGAACTATAACTTACTGATAGAGGAGGGCGCAAAGAAAATAGGCGCAAAAACTGATAACATAGTAAAAAGGTGCGCTGAAGAGCTCGAGCAAAAGCAGATGGTAGTTCGTCGGCCTAGTTCCAAAACCTCGTAACTCCATATAAAATTCAAACTTTACCCCCAATCAACTCCATGCTCTCCAAAGGCGACTATTCGTCCAATAACGTTGAGACAATCGTCTCTTATTCTCATCCTAAGGTAAATATTTTGATTCCGGATAAAGATGAAATCATCAACCTGGTAAGGGAAACTGTAAGTGTTATCGTCACAAATAAGATTGATGACATAATGCAAGCCTCAATAAACTCCGTAAATTCCAAAAATAAAACTTCGTCCTCTTCCTCTTCCGCTGTTAATTCAGCAAAAATACTTCCTCTATCGCCGGTAGTTCGCACAAAGAGATATAGCGATATAACTAAAACTCCCTCCCTGCCTACTAATATCTGCGAAGTTGAGGGCAATCTCTTCTCGGCTCGTCTCCGCTGACCTTCGTATGTCTGCGGACATTGCGACGGAATTTAGAAAAAGATTTGGTAGTTTAGACCACCTTCGCAGGCAAAATGGTAGCATTGGCGACGTACTCCATCTTCGACTGCCTAAGATGTTTGTTTTCTACCTAATTACAAAGGAGAAATTTAGTGACAAACCCACCTTGGAAAATCTTATCATCGTCCTTGGTAATTTAAAAGACAACCTCAAACAAATTGAACATGACAAACTTGATATTCCGAGGCTTGGATCGGGATTGGATAATCTTCCCTGAACCAAAGTCCGTAACGCTGTCGTTGAAAACTTCAAAGATTCGGGCATATCAGTCAAAATTTATTCCCTATCTAAGGAAGGAGGCAGTCGCTCACAAAATAGGAGTAATGATAGGAGTCCAAACGATTCTGGCAGGATGCAAAGTGATTCGTGAAGCACCTAATAATCGTAAATGTTAAGTCAACATTTTTATCAAAATTGAATTGTTTTCTACTGTTGGGCAGGTCGATTCAATTTCCGATGGTGGAAATAAAATTTGGTGCCGTTCCAAGGCTAATTGCTTGAAGGATGTGTGTAAAATTTCAACTCAATCTCGAAAGTGCACCGCTGTTTTGGTGCAGTTGTTCATTCCTCAGTACGATTGGACTGGATTTTTTAAATCGAAAAAATTCCAGGCGGTCCCCGGAATTCGTAATTTACATCATTTTAATTTTACAAATGACAACCCTGGAGTAGTTTCATATCGAGAATGGCTCAACAACGATTACTCAAAAAAAATAATTCTTCCTGCTACCTTACCAGGCGACCTAGGATCACCTTACACTCTTACGCCGGAAGGATTATCATTGGCTCGCCGGAAATATCTATTTAACAGTATCAGACGCTATGTAAAAGAATCTTGTCGAGATGTACTCTGTCCCGACCCAATGACTGATACAGAAGATGCGATGGAGTCGTAATAATTTCGTTTTTTATAATTTTTTTTGATGCAAGACGATTTTGATTTTTTTGTACAAAAATGGATGTTGTATTCGTCTTTATTTTAATACATTTTTTGATCAAACTGCGATTTTTTTTAGAAATTGGTCTGTTTAGATACCAGTACCTTATTCGCCATAAAATTACCTTTCGAATGAGCTATTAGTGGCGTTTTTAGGAGCATTTTTATCAATTTTACAGCCAAAAACATTAAAAAAAAAAACTTTAAAGCCTATTTTCTCAAAACTATGTTTTCTTTACTATTGAACTTCGGAAGGCCATAACTCCGTCAAAAATCGTCGAAATGAGCTCGTTTTGGTCTCATTCGACGCGGAATTTAATTCTCTACCACGTGACGGTCTTAACTCCATACCTGCAAAGTGGGACCTTTTTCCGTGAAATGACATAAATTTCTCCGCTCGTATATTAGAAAAAATGTATTCGTATTGTTATGACTGGTGTGAATTTGTCAAAATATTTACCGGTAAATTACGGTAACTGGTTTGGGTTTCCTTAAATATGTGGTCTCAAAATTGTCTGTGAGACGAGATTCAGACAGCCGGCTGTCGCGATTTTGTCCGACTATTTTTTCGCTCTGTGAAAATGTTTTTGTCGCAAAATTGGCTTTTCCCCACTTCTAAAAGGCATTCTCAACCAATTTTGAAATAAATAAAAAATTTTGGAAATTTTTTTGAAAATTTTGAAAATTTTTCCTCGTACTTTTTTTTGCTTACTTGACCCTAGAAAAACTGAAAATTTCCAAAAAATTCTAAAAAATTTTCATCGTAGGTAATCAATTTCCAGGGGCGTCGGGAATCTGGGAAAAAAATTTCCAAGCCGTACGTACTCTCCGAACAGTGGTCTCTAACTTGTCTGTGAGACGAGATTCCGACAGCCGGCTGTCGCGATTTTGTCTGACCCTTTTTTGCTCTATGAAAATTTTTTTGTCGCAAAATTGACTTTTTCCCTTTTCAAAAAGCGTTATCAAACAATTTTAAAGTCAACAAAAAATTTTTGATTTTTTTTTTGAAAAATTTTAAAATTTTTCCTCGTACTTTTTCGATTTAGTGAAGATTTTTGGACTAATTCAAAACATTTGTTTCAATAGTCTTACCTCCTCATTTTTCACATATTTCTTAGATTGATGTGTTTTGCATCTACCGCTGCACGTTGCCTTCGTGAACTTCCTATTGTTTCATTAAATGAATACAACAACGCGCTTCAAATAGTGTCAGATAGACATCAAAATGACTATGATGCAGTGATCCCAAGGTCTTTGGCCATAGTCAATTACCAATACCACAGTGTTTGGAAAATATACTACAAAGTGGTCCAACCGGTAGTGGAAGGACACAACGTTGCTGTGCGTCTAAATAACATGGGAAACTTCAAGAACTATTTCAAATCAAGAAAAAAACCAATAAATGCACAATTCAGCAATCTACCTAAATTTCAAAAATCATTAACTACTATTTTAAAGAAATTTGAAACTGCTCGGAAGTGGTTGAATTTCTGAAACATCTCAATATTATTTCCTCAGTTCCTGTTTAGAATAAACGTCGGTGATTTTCAGTGATATTTTACAAAAAATTCGACAACTTATTTATAAATTTTTAAAGATTTGATAAACATTTACCTACCTATTTGGATTATTTTCACATTTAAAAAAGACGGGTTAGGTACTTGAACAAATTCCATTTCTTTCAAGCCAATAAATATGCCAAATTAAGAATTGAAAAATGACAAAAATGTTTAATAAAATTTGTTAGTATAAAAATCTTCAAATTTTTATCAATTAAAATCTAGAAAAAACATTTTACGAAAAAAATTTATGGCGGCTACCCTCGCGAAAACACACACGCGACTTTAACTTTTGTATAATAATAATTTTCTTTATATTTTCAGAACTGCTTAGAAGCAGAGAAACATATTCTACATAAAAAAAGAAACTACCTTGCATCCGACCCCATTCTAAGGCAAATTGATCCTATGATAACATTTATGATAAAAATTCACAAATTGAAAAAAGACACAGTGAGTAAATTTCAAAATTCAAATACATAACACTTTTACCTTCAAGTACATAACACTTTTACCTTCAAGTAGTTATTAATGAGTGTTTTTTTTTTCAGGATCATCCACGGGTACTTGAAGTACTTGAACGCTGTGTATCACTCGGTCAGCTGCCTCCCCATTTACGCATGAGGGAGGTAGGGGAACAATTTCCTTGTTGGGGTTGCTTGACTTGGAAGATTTTTCCCCAGCGTTTTCCGGCTAGACTGGGATGTAGCTCCCCACAGCCCTTTGTGGTTTGGTGGGAGGCTGGACGGTAGTAGCCTGATTTGGGAAATCAGTTGAGCTTTGTAGTTCCAGATTTGCCCAGGTCGGTAAGGGCTGCTTACTTTGACCCTATCTTTGAGCATTCGTCAGTTTATTTTCTTCCGATGGTCATCTGTGACCTGAGGAAACCCCCTCTCTTGGGTTTTGCCCGAGTTGAGGGGTTTAACTTTGCGTGGCCGTCTCTCTGTTTAGTTAGAGAGGGGGTCTTAGCTGTGCAGTGATTTGTTCCGTGACCTTTGGACGAGAATGTTGCACAGCTCCCCGCAACGGCTTTTAAGCTATGGGGTCTGGCGGAGTCATTTGACTTAGTTGGAGTCGACTCCGCATTTTGGGGGTAAGCCCGCCATAGGGTAACCCACCGCTTGCGTAACCGTGGGAGATGTAGTGGAAATCGATACGTTGTTGTCACGGCGACGGGTTAGGCAAAATGCCGCCACACGACCACTTGTTGGGGAATGGCGGTGCCAGCAAGAGTTGCCGCCGTAGCAGATGGAAGGGATTGATATGTCAATCCAATAAAATTAAGAGGATCCTCGCTCATTAGTTGTTTTTGTTTGATACGCGCGTATTAGTCGACCTCCCTGCCTAAGTTAAAAAATTTGTCACATTTCCAGCTAGTTGCATGTACATTCTGATTTTTTCAGATTTATTTGCATGCAAATTTCATTTATTTTGTTTGTTTGGGTCATCTGTTTTGCTGGTTGCGCTCCCAGTCTGACATGATGACACATTTTATATGTTCTAATTGTGCCCAATATCCCTTTCAGGAGAGCAACGACGACCTTACCCTCTCGGTGACCCTGTTAGAAGACAGGGTAGATGAGATTATCGAGTTGGTGGCGGTGAGAGATTTTGACAGTGTGTCAACAAAAGTCGCCAGTTTTAATGAGGCATATGCGAAGGTGGAGAGGGAGTTATCTCAAATTGATGAACAATACCGGACAACCTATATTGTATCGTTGGCCAAGGTCCGTGGAAGGTTGCTGGGAGTGGTATCGGCCACATCACATTTGGCATCTTCATCTGCTTCATTTACGTCAGAGACTCCAATATACTTTGCCCCACCTGGGTCAGATAGCAGTCGCCCATTTACCCAGCAGAGTCGCCCTCCCCTATTCAAGATGAAACCTTTGGAGCTGCCCAAATTCGATGGAACATTAGGGGAGTGGCGCTCCTTTTGGCAGACGTTTGACGTAAACATCGGTCAACAGCAATACACTGACCAGCAGAAAGTCGATTACTTGCATCAACTATTGTCTGGAAAGGCACGAAGCACGATGGAATGCCACGAGTTGATCGGGCAGAATTTTCAATCGATTGTGGAAGATCTCAGAAGCAAATTCGGAGATACTTCCTCCCTCACCCCCCAGTATTACGATAGCCTTCGGAACCTGAGAGTCGCCGAATCAGCGGTAGAGAAATAGTTAAACCCCAACATTTTGGCGCCCGAACCAAAGATATCACAAGGATATACAATCTTCGACTTAACGACTTAATGGAACCCATAGCAATTATCCTTTGCTCATATTGCGGGGAAAATCTTGCTAAGAGCGGAATTTTTCTCAGTCATCAAAAATCAGAAGACCTAATTCTAACCTCGACTTGTCATCACCTATACCACAGAGGATGCTTCATGTATGCGTGCGGTCTACCGGTATCCGAATGCAACCATCCAGGATGCAGCCAAAACCTGAATACAGCGGATTGGCACCCTGCAAAATATATAGCGGCAAATGGCCATTCGGTGAAACAGGCTCGCGTTACACTGTTGGAGTCGCAGCTGAACGAAGCAGAGAGTAAATTACAAAAACAACGCGAATTAATCGAAGAACTCTCCAGACTTAATGTAAACCTGCAACAAGAGATTCAAGGGTGGCATAAGCTGATGACCGTGACAAAGAACTCCGAAATTAATGACTTAACTCCTACACGTCCACCAGGAATTCCGTCTCCGCCACCACCCCCTCCACCCGGATCTCCGCCTTCGATAAAAGACAAAACACCGAAACCAATCCTAAAAATACGTTCAGAGCCGTCAACACCCCCAAAAACCGTTGGATTCACAGACGATCCTCAAGAAGACGTAATGATCATAGAAAACGATGTTGTGCTCAGCGAGTCAGATACAGAAAGCCATACATCACCTCCCTGTGATGTAACACCTACGCCAACCAAATCAATAAACCGAGTGATACGCGACATCACACTAGTTAGTGACTTAGGACATGGTCTCACCCGCTATGACGTAAAAGTCCGAGACTTAATATTTCCAGCGTATACCCTATACGACTACTTCATCATTGGCGACGGAGTAATGTACAGTTGCCTTCGGAGCAGTTTAGTAGAGGTTGATAAGGAATTTCGCGGAAGGCCAGAAGAGACGTTATTAAGATCTGCAATTTTAAATAAGCCGAATGTAAGCCTCAAGACACTTACTAACAACATCAAAAAACTAAACCAGCTACCGCGACGTATGGTATGTTCATTTGGCAACGCAGATACCTCTTCGAGTGTACTATCCAAGGAACAGATAAAAAAAGATGTCAATGAGTTTATAGACCTAATTATTGACAGAGGTGTGGATCACGTCGTGGTCTTACCGCCACTCCTATATCGCGGCTGCTATCCTCTTCGAGAATGGCTACATGAAAATTTAAGAAACCTATCCATCGAAGACACCCGCATACTTTACATGGAAAGCGTCGCAGAAGACATAAGAAATGTTCCTGATTCCAGACTTACACGAACACTACATAACGTGTTTCTGCCAAATGAAACTTATAAAAAAATTTACTCGGATATCGAGAAATTATTGTATGAATGCCGACACACTCTCCTCGATGGCCGGACTTAAGACGCGTCAGCATTAATGACTTAATTATAATTGGAAAATCGTCAAATTAAACTTAGAAGAATTTTTTAGTTTTAAAATTTTGTAAAATGTATCTGCACACGCATCAAAATTTGTGACTTAATTCTTTCGGCTTTCTTTTGTCTTGTGTCCCTGCCTCTCGAAAACACGAAGGGGCAGGGGGGCACTCTCCCTTATGAGTGGGAGGGCCCAATACCTCTTGCTAGGACGTGCTTTATGTGGCGTTGTGTAAATACCTATTTAATATATAATTATATTCGGCCGCGTATTGTATCGTAAAAAGTCGTCTTATCAAAATTCTAGCTTTATATGATTCGAGAATAAACATTCGACTTATAAACATCTCGTATGCTATTTTTCAAAACATTACATGGTGTCAGAAAAATGGTATCCACACAAACCGAAACAATTCCAACACAATCAAATACAATAACCACACAAGCCAGTCAATTCATCTTCAATCCACCTTCTCAGTTTGATTTTAGAAAACCAGAACAGTGGGAACGATGGCTACAACGCTTCGAAAGATACCGCGTCGCATCCAACCTAAACTTGAAAAGCGAATCAGAACAGGTGACAACCCTAATTTACTGCATGGGAGACGAGGGTGAAGATATTTTAACGAACTCTTCACTACCAGAAACAGATAAAACGAAATATTCCAAAGTAACTAAGTTATTCACAGACACATTAATAGGTAAAAGAAATATCATATACGAACGTGCTATGTTTAATACTAGAATACAAAATACTGGTGAGTCAGTTGATTCATTTATAAATGATTTACGAAAAATGGCAGAACGGTGCAAATATGGCACTCTTAGAGATGAACTCATTCGTGATCGTATCGTTATAGGTATACTCGATCGACAGCTTTCCGAACAATTACAACTCGATGCCGACCTAACCCTCGAAAAAGCGATTACTAAAAGTAAACAGAAAGAAACGATACATCGCCAACAAACAGAATTACAAAATACAGCGTCTCCTTCGTCTCAAGAAGAAAATCTCTGTCATGTCAACAAAGTTACGAGCACGAGAAATAGCAGAAACAATTATACCAATGTAAATAAATCCAAAACTGAATCATCTTGTTGGTTTTGCGGTTACGACAGACACGATCGAGAAAAATGTCCAGCCAAAGAAGCTGAATGTCGTTCTTGTAAAAAAATCGGGCATTTTTCGTCTGTTTGCAAATCGAAATCAAAACAGACACAACGCGCAAAAGTCAATGAGGTTAGTTACGAAGAATATGCATTCTTAGGCGTTATTTCAGAAACAAAAAACGAAAATACCGATTTCCTTGTTCAAGGTAAAATTGACAATAACGATATCCGTTTTAAAATAGATACAGGAGCTGACGTTACAGTAATTCCTGAAAATGAAATATCTAAAAATTACAAATTAGTCGATTCTGATCGTATATTAGTTGGACTCGGTAACGTACGTGTAAATGTAATTGGTATGTTCGAAGCCAAATTGATTGTAAATGATAAATCAATCAAAGAAAAAATTTACGTAGTCCCTGACCAAAAATGCGCACTTTTGGGCAAACCAGCCATACTAAAACTCAATTTAATCAAAACCAGCGAAATAAACGAGATTAAAACGAATCTTTCTGAAATTAAAAACAAATTTCCGAAATTATTCGATGGTATAGGTACACTCCCAAATACTTATCATATCGAACTAGAAAAAAATGCTGTACCGTATTCGCAAAAAGTTGCTCGTAATGTCCCATTACCACTACGTGATAAAGTAAAAAAAGAACTAGAAAGAATGGAAAAAATGGGAATTATTGAGAAAATAAGCGAACCTACTGAGTGGTGCGCACCAATAGTAACTGTACCAAAACCAAATGGAGATGTTCGAATTTGTGTCGATTTAACTAAACTAAATAAATCCGTAAAAAGGCCGAAATTAATTCTACCCGACGTTGAGTCTACCATTGGCTTGATCGGTCCTTCCGAAGTTTTTTCCAAACTCGACGCTCTAAGTGGATTTTGGCAAATAAAACTTAGTAAAGAATCCGCTAAATTAACAACGTTTATTACACCGTTTGGAAGATTTTTCTTCAAAAGACTTCCATTTGGTATCTCATCTGCTCCTGAATACTTCCAACACGAAATACAACTAATCCTCGAAGGTTTAGAAGGTGTAGTATGTCTCATGGATGACATATTCGTACACGCCAGAAATTTAGAAGAACATAATCGTCGACTATTCGCTGTTCTCGAACGTTTACAAGAAGCCGGATTGGTTTTAAATGAAAAGAAATGTGTTTTCGCCGAAACCAAAATTAAATTTTTGGGCAATATTATCGACGGCCAAAAAGTGACAATCGATCCTGAACGAATTGAAGCTATCCGTAACCTACCAACTCCAAAAGATCTTACAGGTGTTCGTCGTTTGACTGGTATGTTGAATCAAATCAGTAAATTCATACCTCATCTAGCCGAGAAAATGCAGCCAATCAACGACCTTCTTCGAAAAAACATAAAGTTCGAATGGACTACGTATGCAGAAGAAGCATTAAAATCAATCATATCAGAAATCGAAAATCACGTCAGTCTTACACGGTATGATCTCAATGCTGAAATCAAATTATCCGCCGACGCTTCTCAATATGGTTTAGGCGCCGTATTAATTCAACAGCGTAACAACAACTCACCTGAAATCGTATCTTTTGCTTCTCGATGTCTTACTCCTACAGAACAGAACTACGCACAAATTGAAAAAGAAGCACTAGCGATCACATGGTCATGTGAGAAATTTAATAATTTCTTACTTGGACGAAAATTCAACATCGAAACTGACCACAAACCCTTAATCCCGCTATTATCTCAAAAAAACCTCACCGATATACCTACCCGTATACAAAGATTTAAAATGCGATTAATGAAGTATGACTATACCATCAAATATACTCCAGGAAAAGAAATGCACACAGCAGACTGTTTATCCAGAGCTCCTGTTGAAACAGAAAAAATACAAGAATTATCACTGGAAGTCGACGCCTATGTAAATCATGCGTTTACCTATTATTCGCCCGCTTCACCAACAAAATTAACCCAAATATTCAACGACCAACAATCCGACAACGAATGCCAAGCCTTAACAAAATTATTATGTCAAGGGTGGCCTGACAGAATCAAAGATGTACCAGAAGAAATAAAGATGTGGCATCCGTTTCGTAACGAACTTTCAATTAAACGCGGAATATTATGCCGAAACGACGCTATAGTTATCCCAAAACCAAAACGTAACGAAACCCTAAAAATAATTCACGATGGTCATCTGGGAATAGTACGATGTCTAAATCGAGCTAAAAATTCTGTTTTTTGGCCCGGAATAAGCACGGAAATAAAAAGATTAATCGAAAGATGCGAAATATGTATCAGAAATCAATCAACGAAGAAAGAATCTATGATCCCCACCGAAACACCTGATGGTCCGTGGCATAAAATAGCTATCGACTACATGTTCCACAAAAATAGTCGATATATGGTCATGATCGATTATTACTCTCGATACATCGAACTGACAAAACTACAAACTCTCAACGTCAAGGAAACAATATACAGATGTAAAGAAATCTTTGGTCGATTTGGTATTCCGTACGAAGTATTTACCGACTCTGGTAGTCAATTCACTAGTGCTGAATGGAAAAATTTCGCCGAGTTATACAACTTCACACCGAAATTCAGCTCACCTCACTACCATCAGAGTAATGGAGAAGCTGAAAGAGCAGTAAAAACTGTCAAACAACTTCTTGAAAAAAATTCAGATGATCCTGATTTAGCGCTATTAGCATATCGTTCTACACCAAATACGTCCGGTTATAGTCCTGCCGAATTATTAATGGGTCGTCGTATTCGTACCCGTTTGATAACACTACCTCAACAGTTACAACCATGTGTCATCGACCATGAGTTGTTCAAAGTTTCTGATGCAGAATACCGAGAAAAACAAGCATTCAACTACGATAAAAGACATCGAGTGGTTTCTGAAAAACCGCCGATGAAACCTGGTACACGCGTATATGTTACCGACAAAAAACAGGAAGGAGAAGTGGTAGAGAGCTCCTTCGATCAACCTCGTTCCTCAATTGTCGTACTTCGAAAGAATGTGTCAACAGAGATTCCTTTTCCTTCTGATCAATCTCACTCGTCAACTGTCATGTTAAGGAGAAATACATCAATGTTACGAGAGCTACCACCCCGTATCGAACCAAATCAAAATGTACCTAGCAGTTCGTCGAATGCTGATTCCATCAAAGATGTAACTATCCGAAATCCTATCTCACTTCCCACCTCTCGATTTGGGAGAATTTTAAAAAAACCTAATCGTCTTCAATATGACTAAAAAAGGGAGATGTGGCGTTGTGTAAATACCTATTTAATATATAATTATATTCGGCCGCGTATTGTATCGTAAAAAGTCGTCTTATCAAAATTCTAGCTTTATATGATTCGAGAATAAACATTCGACTTATAAACATCTCGTATGCTATTTTTCAAAACATTACATGGTGTCAGAAAAATGGTATCCACACAAACCGAAACAATTCCAACACAATCAAATACAATAACCACACAAGCCAGTCAATTCATCTTCAATCCACCTTCTCAGTTTGATTTTAGAAAACCAGAACAGTGGGAACGATGGCTACAACGCTTCGAAAGATACCGCGTCGCATCCAACCTAAACTTGAAAAGCGAATCAGAACAGGTGACAACCCTAATTTACTGCATGGGAGACGAGGGTGAAGATATTTTAACGAACTCTTCACTACCAGAAACAGATAAAACGAAATATTCCAAAGTAACTAAGTTATTCACAGACACATTAATAGGTAAAAGAAATATCATATACGAACGTGCTATGTTTAATACTAGAATACAAAATACTGGTGAGTCAGTTGATTCATTTATAAATGATTTACGAAAAATGGCAGAACGGTGCAAATATGGCACTCTTAGAGATGAACTCATTCGTGATCGTATCGTTATAGGTATACTCGATCGACAGCTTTCCGAACAATTACAACTCGATGCCGACCTAACCCTCGAAAAAGCGATTACTAAAAGTAAACAGAAAGAAACGATACATCGCCAACAAACAGAATTACAAAATACAGCGTCTCCTTCGTCTCAAGAAGAAAATCTCTGTCATGTCAACAAAGTTACGAGCACGAGAAATAGCAGAAACAATTATACCAATGTAAATAAATCCAAAACTGAATCATCTTGTTGGTTTTGCGGTTACGACAGACACGATCGAGAAAAATGTCCAGCCAAAGAAGCTGAATGTCGTTCTTGTAAAAAAATCGGGCATTTTTCGTCTGTTTGCAAATCGAAATCAAAACAGACACAACGCGCAAAAGTCAATGAGGTTAGTTACGAAGAATATGCATTCTTAGGCGTTATTTCAGAAACAAAAAACGAAAATACCGATTTCCTTGTTCAAGGTAAAATTGACAATAACGATATCCGTTTTAAAATAGATACAGGAGCTGACGTTACAGTAATTCCTGAAAATGAAATATCTAAAAATTACAAATTAGTCGATTCTGATCGTATATTAGTTGGACTCGGTAACGTACGTGTAAATGTAATTGGTATGTTCGAAGCCAAATTGATTGTAAATGATAAATCAATCAAAGAAAAAATTTACGTAGTCCCTGACCAAAAATGCGCACTTTTGGGCAAACCAGCCATACTAAAACTCAATTTAATCAAAACCAGCGAAATAAACGAGATTAAAACGAATCTTTCTGAAATTAAAAACAAATTTCCGAAATTATTCGATGGTATAGGTACACTCCCAAATACTTATCATATCGAACTAGAAAAAAATGCTGTACCGTATTCGCAAAAAGTTGCTCGTAATGTCCCATTACCACTACGTGATAAAGTAAAAAAAGAACTAGAAAGAATGGAAAAAATGGGAATTATTGAGAAAATAAGCGAACCTACTGAGTGGTGCGCACCAATAGTAACTGTACCAAAACCAAATGGAGATGTTCGAATTTGTGTCGATTTAACTAAACTAAATAAATCCGTAAAAAGGCCGAAATTAATTCTACCCGACGTTGAGTCTACCATTGGCTTGATCGGTCCTTCCGAAGTTTTTTCCAAACTCGACGCTCTAAGTGGATTTTGGCAAATAAAACTTAGTAAAGAATCCGCTAAATTAACAACGTTTATTACACCGTTTGGAAGATTTTTCTTCAAAAGACTTCCATTTGGTATCTCATCTGCTCCTGAATACTTCCAACACGAAATACAACTAATCCTCGAAGGTTTAGAAGGTGTAGTATGTCTCATGGATGACATATTCGTACACGCCAGAAATTTAGAAGAACATAATCGTCGACTATTCGCTGTTCTCGAACGTTTACAAGAAGCCGGATTGGTTTTAAATGAAAAGAAATGTGTTTTCGCCGAAACCAAAATTAAATTTTTGGGCAATATTATCGACGGCCAAAAAGTGACAATCGATCCTGAACGAATTGAAGCTATCCGTAACCTACCAACTCCAAAAGATCTTACAGGTGTTCGTCGTTTGACTGGTATGTTGAATCAAATCAGTAAATTCATACCTCATCTAGCCGAGAAAATGCAGCCAATCAACGACCTTCTTCGAAAAAACATAAAGTTCGAATGGACTACGTATGCAGAAGAAGCATTAAAATCAATCATATCAGAAATCGAAAATCACGTCAGTCTTACACGGTATGATCTCAATGCTGAAATCAAATTATCCGCCGACGCTTCTCAATATGGTTTAGGCGCCGTATTAATTCAACAGCGTAACAACAACTCACCTGAAATCGTATCTTTTGCTTCTCGATGTCTTACTCCTACAGAACAGAACTACGCACAAATTGAAAAAGAAGCACTAGCGATCACATGGTCATGTGAGAAATTTAATAATTTCTTACTTGGACGAAAATTCAACATCGAAACTGACCACAAACCCTTAATCCCGCTATTATCTCAAAAAAACCTCACCGATATACCTACCCGTATACAAAGATTTAAAATGCGATTAATGAAGTATGACTATACCATCAAATATACTCCAGGAAAAGAAATGCACACAGCAGACTGTTTATCCAGAGCTCCTGTTGAAACAGAAAAAATACAAGAATTATCACTGGAAGTCGACGCCTATGTAAATCATGCGTTTACCTATTATTCGCCCGCTTCACCAACAAAATTAACCCAAATATTCAACGACCAACAATCCGACAACGAATGCCAAGCCTTAACAAAATTATTATGTCAAGGGTGGCCTGACAGAATCAAAGATGTACCAGAAGAAATAAAGATGTGGCATCCGTTTCGTAACGAACTTTCAATTAAACGCGGAATATTATGCCGAAACGACGCTATAGTTATCCCAAAACCAAAACGTAACGAAACCCTAAAAATAATTCACGATGGTCATCTGGGAATAGTACGATGTCTAAATCGAGCTAAAAATTCTGTTTTTTGGCCCGGAATAAGCACGGAAATAAAAAGATTAATCGAAAGATGCGAAATATGTATCAGAAATCAATCAACGAAGAAAGAATCTATGATCCCCACCGAAACACCTGATGGTCCGTGGCATAAAATAGCTATCGACTACATGTTCCACAAAAATAGTCGATATATGGTCATGATCGATTATTACTCTCGATACATCGAACTGACAAAACTACAAACTCTCAACGTCAAGGAAACAATATACAGATGTAAAGAAATCTTTGGTCGATTTGGTATTCCGTACGAAGTATTTACCGACTCTGGTAGTCAATTCACTAGTGCTGAATGGAAAAATTTCGCCGAGTTATACAACTTCACACCGAAATTCAGCTCACCTCACTACCATCAGAGTAATGGAGAAGCTGAAAGAGCAGTAAAAACTGTCAAACAACTTCTTGAAAAAAATTCAGATGATCCTGATTTAGCGCTATTAGCATATCGTTCTACACCAAATACGTCCGGTTATAGTCCTGCCGAATTATTAATGGGTCGTCGTATTCGTACCCGTTTGATAACACTACCTCAACAGTTACAACCATGTGTCATCGACCATGAGTTGTTCAAAGTTTCTGATGCAGAATACCGAGAAAAACAAGCATTCAACTACGATAAAAGACATCGAGTGGTTTCTGAAAAACCGCCGATGAAACCTGGTACACGCGTATATGTTACCGACAAAAAACAGGAAGGAGAAGTGGTAGAGAGCTCCTTCGATCAACCTCGTTCCTCAATTGTCGTACTTCGAAAGAATGTGTCAACAGAGATTCCTTTTCCTTCTGATCAATCTCACTCGTCAACTGTCATGTTAAGGAGAAATACATCAATGTTACGAGAGCTACCACCCCGTATCGAACCAAATCAAAATGTACCTAGCAGTTCGTCGAATGCTGATTCCATCAAAGATGTAACTATCCGAAATCCTATCTCACTTCCCACCTCTCGATTTGGGAGAATTTTAAAAAAACCTAATCGTCTTCAATATGACTAAAAAGGGGAGATGTGGTGTTATGTAAGGCAATGTCCATAGTGCCACGGACGCTGAAGCTGAAGCTTATGTAGTAGTTGGCCATACTGAAGCTGACTGAAGCGCATAAAAATGTATAGAAAGCCAAAAAAAATCTTTTAAAATCTCATCTCCGCGGGTTTTGCAAAGAGCTTGAGTTTTCTTTCCGCGTGTATTCTAAATAGTTTTAAAAAGAATTCAAACTTTTGAAGTGATTTGTTGAAATTTACAAGTTTTACTTCTTCCACAGAACAGATTTACTTGCTCTCAATGGTCACTGGTTGTGGTTGGTAACGTCTTGTTATGAACGATTAGGTAACTATTGGAATAGCTTTAATATTTCAGCATTTTCACCATAGTGTAATAATTACAATCATCCTTTTTATAGGTTTTGTCTTCAACAGTCATGTGAACAAAATGGCATATTAATATAATCACAAAACGAATGGTGCATTCGCCGTAACGGTGCATTCACCATAACGGTGGGTTCGCCAAATAAGCTAATCTTCGATTTAATTTCCCTGGTGGAACAAAAATCAGTCATATATGACGCGAAGCACCCTCTACATCACAATTCTAATTTCTTAGATAGAAATTGGTTAGAGATTTCTGCAATTTTAAATGTGCAAAGTGAGTACAATAATCATGTTATACAAACAAGACTCTACACCTTTTTTTTTCTACTTCTATATTTCGTTTTTCAGAAGAGTGGTGCCAACGGAAATGGAAGTACCTCCGCGACAATTACAGAAATGTAAAACAAACCGTGCAGGAAAACATCGCAAAATCGGGAGGAGGAACTGATGACCTATTTAGGCCTTCGTGGCCCTATTTTGAGGCGTTAAAATTTTTAGATCGTCATATAGCGCCAAGAAAATGTAAATCTTCGATGGTTCCAGCTCATTCTGAAAATTCTACTGTAGCAAAACGTGCACGTCTCTCTGAGTCTCAGCCTGTCAATGTTTTGACTCCTTCAACCGCGCCCAAAAATATTTCTACACATCATTCTACTGGAAACCGTATTCATCTGTTTGCGTCTGCACCTGTCAACATTCTTACTACTTCCACTGCACCTGAAAATTTTTCTACTACAGCTCAAGCAGCATCTACTACATCTGCAGATACTGTAACTAATATTTCCGATATTAATCAATATGTTGAAGGTATTTATATTTTATTATTTTTTTTAATAGAAGTCAACCACAGTTTGCAATGATTTTAATTTCAATTATTCTACAGAAGTAGATGAAAATGGAATTCCTTTTGATACGTTTGAGCAGGCCGATGAACTTGAAGAATCTTTACGCGGCCATCAGCCATTGCCCCCAAATCCGCCAAACTATACATTAAAAAAAAAAAAACCCACTATCGGTGAGAAGATGTTACAATTGGAGGAAAGAAAAGTAGAGTTACTCTCCAAAGATGATAAACAGTATAACGATGAAGATAGATTATGGTTATTGAGCTTCTTAGGTGATATCAAAAAATTAACATCAAGAAGAAAGAGAACATTCAAGCAACGTGTTCAGGAACTCTTGAATCAGCTCTTGGATGAACAAGAAGATCAAGCTTGATCTTCATTTGTATTCTGTTATACGAATTTTCCTTTTCATTTTTTATTAATATAAGTTTTACAAAAATATGTACAAAATTATGCAATTCCGTTGTATTATTTTACAAAGATATACATAGCACTTAGATTTAGTTAGTATTTAGCTATTTTTAAACATGTACATTTTGCGTTTACAAGAATGTACATTAGCTTAGCATTTCGTATTCATAGATTTAGTATTTACATTTTACAAAAATACATATGTACAATTTATACAATTAAAGATTACAAATTTATTTACAATAATGTACTTCATTATTACATTTCTCTGTACCATTTATATAAGTACATCATCGAATTATATGCGAACAGAAGTAATCCTTGAATGCCTCTCGAATTCTAATGGCCACCGTGGTTGGTCTGAGGCCTCTTCTTTCATTAGGATACTGTGAGGGTGTTGTATTGTGAAGCATCCGCATCGAACAATTTCGGTCTTCGTCGATGATTATATTATGCAACAGACAAAGACATAGGACGATATCATCAGCATGGTTAACACTAACCTCGAGCGGTCGCCATAGAATTCTAAATTTGCTAGATAATATGCCAAATGCACATTCTATACATTTTCTCGCTCGGCTGTGCCTTTTGTTATAATAGTCAGTTTCCGGATTTAAATTAGCTTTATTATAGGGTCGCATCAAATTTTCTAACAGCGGATAGGCTTCATCTCCGAGAAATACATGTGGTAAACAAACATTACTGTTAGGAAGAGTAGCTGCTGGTGGAATATTCAAAGTATCGGTGATTAATCGACGATACAATTCGGTACTTTTTAAGGTACCTGCGTCGTTTTGCCGGCCATACCCACCAACATCAACTATTAGGAAGCGAGATCTTGCATCTGCTACACCTTGTAAAATAATAGAAAAAAAACCCTTATAATTATGGTACAGCGAACCACTTTTTGGTGGAGCTTTGATTCGTATATGTTTTCCATCTATTGTGCCAATACAGTTTGGAAATTGGTAAGTATTGTAGTATTCCTTGGCAACTTCTTTGAAGTCTATTTTGTCCGCTGGTGGTAAATGTTTACTTCGAAGGTCTTCATTACTCCATATTGTTGAACAAACATCATGTACCACCGAGGCGATGGTCGATTTGCCGAGTCGAAAGGAATATGCCAACTTTCGGAAGCTAATCCCTGTAGTGAGGAATCTGCGAAGCAGAAAAGAAAAGATGAATATGAGTATGGTGTATCTTTAAAATAATAAGATTTACGTTGGCAAGATTTACCTTAACGTTAACATCAACTTCTCTTCAGGTTCGATTGGTGTTTTAATGAAGTTCGTATAATTAGGAGATATATCGCTCCTAATTTTGCCCAGAATATAATCAAACGTTACTGTTGACATACCCATATATTCAAAAAATTTTGATTCATCATCTCTCAGGTCATTGTATAGGCAAAAAAATTCACCTTTTTCATCTCGTTCCTATAACATGAATTAAGATTGAAATAATGAAAGGAAATTCCTGTTTTTAATTGAACTACTGGACATTGCTTACTTTATTTATTGCGTGCATGTTTGTACTCCGGAATGGAAATAAAAAATACGGGCTGCTTTCACTTAACAATAACTTTCTACTTAACATTTTTATTTTTTTAATTCAAGGAAATAGGTATCAAAAATTAAACAAAATCCATTTTAATCAAAAAATTTTCAAGAAAAAAAAATAATAATAATAGTAGATTGAGATGTGATAAGGTGTGATAATAAATTGACCAATCAACAAAAAGATTCAAAGCTGAAAATAAGTTTTAAAAATAATTTTCAGCTTCAGCTTCAGCTTACGCATGACAAGTCTGCCAACGTATGGCCAACCCTATAAGCGCTAGTTGTTTTTATTTTTGCTCATCATCTCTACTCTCTGCTTTCAGCGGCACTATGGACGCAGCCTAATACTGTAGAAAAAATCCGAAACAATATTGATAGGTATCAAAATAACGTAAGGTTAATGAACACGAACCAAGAAAACGGGAGAGTAGAAAAATTGGAGCAAGCAGTACTGGAGTTAAAAAACGCAAAACTATTAGAGAATAAAAAATCTACAGAGAATGTGAACAAAATAGAAGAAAACAAAACCGACGAAAAACTCAATAAAAATTCAAATCAACCAAAGAATGAAAATTGGCAAAATTACGGACAACCTCAAAACCAATGGCAACCTCAAAACCAATGGCAACCTCAAAATCAATGGCAACCTCAAAACCAATGGCAACCTCAAAATTACACACAGCCCAATTATTGGCAACCTCAGAATTTATGGCAATCAAATTGGCCACAGTACCAACAACAACCGTCTACGTTCACTCAAAACCCATGGCAAACGCAGAATCAACAAGGACCCCAAACAAATCGAACAAGCAAACAATGCTTTAACTGTAAGAAGATGGGTCATATACGAGCAAACTGCTGGTTCCTAGAAGAAAACAAGGGAAAGA
>FIZV01048685.1:0-13720 GCA_900050545.1 Trionymus perrisii | reverse complement strand
AGGTTGTAGACGATGAAAAGTAGATCATCTTACATGCTTCAAACACCCATGTGCCCGCGAAAGTTTTCAAGTTATTTTCAAAAAACTACAAAAAACACGTTATTTCCCATAAGAACCAATGTAAACGATGGCCGTTTGCTTGTGACGTCACAAAACCAGAACTGAGGCCTTGTACTATAATATTATGTAGGTGGTGTTGGCTTGTCACTGCTTGTCGGCATGCGCACACGTCACGTCACATCACATCACATCACTTTGAGTTCGATTTGGCAAGACTGTAGCAACAGCGCAGGCAACAGCGTACATTTTTGTGATCGGAAAATTTCATCTTTCGGCATTCGACGTTGATTGAATATTGAAATTGAATTGAAAGTTTGAAACTGGAGGTTTTATGATTGGTGTTGTTTATTAGAAGCTTTTGGAATTTATTAGCATATTAGCAATTATTAGTTAATTTAAGCTAGAAGTTTATCACAACTTGATTCTTATAAAGATGGGCGTTCAAGTAGAAACCATTTCTCCTGGTGACGGTGAGTATTCCTATTCATGTAGATAATTGTTAGCCGAATTTATCATTTCATTAAAGTGTACTACTTGGCACTTGCAATGCTCGCATGAACCGGCAATCTTTCGTATTCCAACCCTATTACGAGAGTTGCTTTCATCGGTACCTATGTTTGTGTACCTAACATTTTACGACTGACAAAATTTCGTAGAATTGATGCCATCTTTGTATATCAGTAATGCTATCTAACTTCTTATCATTATTAATGTTAATGTTTCAGGTAGCACCTATCCAAAAAAAGGACAAACTGTTGTTGTGCATTACACAGGTAGTGTTTTGCTTAGCTGTGCATTTTATGCACTTCGCTATTTTTAACATGAGATGAATCTTATTTTATTCAGGAACTTTGACTGATGGAAAAAAATTCGATTCGTCGAGGGACCGTGGTTCTCCTTTCAAATTCAAGCTCGGTAAAGGAGAAGTCATCAAAGGTTGGGATGAAGGAGTAGCCCAAGTAATTATTTTAGCTTCACTCTCGTATGATATTTTCAATTCCAAATCATATCTTCAACAGGAAGACTGACTTTTGCTGATTTATGTTTATAGTTATCCGTGGGACAACGGGCCAAATTGACTTGTTCGCCTGATTACGCTTATGGATCCCGTGGACATCCTGGAATATATCCTTTTTTCGCAAATATCGCAAATAACTATTTATCTTAATGCTTTGAATAAGTGTGCATTGAATGAAAAAAGATGATGATGATCGATGAGTAATTGTTGTGCCTAGGCGGGAGAGAACACATTTTTGGAAGATGAGACTAAATATTGAATGAGTAATATTTCTTTGAGGATAGATGTAACGTGATGCGGTATCTTATTTTATTTTTAATTGACAGCACGCTAACATGAAAATTTTTTCCTTAATTCCGTTGCACTATTCCACCAAATGCCACATTAATTTTCGATGTTGAACTCTTGAAGGTCGAATCATAAACTTCACTTTTGAATTGCTCATTCTTAACAACGATCTTCCACTGCAGTACTTACGCTACTTTACTTAATTTTCTCATGGATTAATAATCTTACTAGTAGTTTTCACATTTTTAGTGTTTGGTGTATCGTTACAAAATCAATTTGAATATACTTAAGTGATAATGTATGTTTTTATATAAATTATTTACTTGCATTTATTTTGAAAATTAGACAATTCGATGATTTTATTATTTATTATTTTTTATATCGGTGTTATCGCTTATTCATTTTGAAATATATATAAGTAGATAAATATTTTTTGGATGCTCTGCAGCGAAGTACTTATACTGATATACGTTATAAGTGTAAATTATTTTAGATATTTTTATACGAGAATTTCAAATAGTAATGTTCTCATTCCGTATCCTGCTGAAATTACGTACACGGAATCAAATAATGAAAATTCGTGCTTAATCAATAAGGTTTGCGTAATTATTATTTCGTATACTGTACTTTGTACTTCCTTCCTCAAATCTTGAAAACTTGAAAATAAATATTTTAGATTCTGGATAATTATTTAGTACCTATTATTTCTATTTCTTCAGATTTTTTTCTCAGTTGAGAAAATTTTTTAGGTGCAGTATGCGGAATTATAGATGCGGTGTAAGGATGCTAAAACTCGAGGTGAAGTTACTAGTTTTGAACTTTTGATGTTTTGCTTGATTTAATTAGTTAGATAATAAATAAATGGAAAGTCAACTTTCGATACAATGTACGATGTAGAACATTTTGGATTCTTGCAAATTGCGGAAATGAAAAGGATAAGTGCGAAATGAAGAAAAATAAAATGATGACTTGCAAAAATTGGAAAATGAGTGGATCTGATAAGTCAACGATGAGTGATGTTTTTGACCTTTGACCTGACGTTAGCGCTATTGCACAATTTCGAATTCAAGTTCAAACAATAAAATTATTGATTTGCTAAGCTAGCTCACCAGGCCCAGGCTCACCCTTATGATATGATACAGGTGCTTGTATTTTTCCGCCAACGAATGTTTGGTTGTGGTTTTGTTATCATTTTCTTCTTTTTGTAGATTTTTAAACTTACGAATTCGATTTTATAAATTTTGTACAAGTGCTTTCAGTTACACATACTCCCAAGTTTTCTTTTCCAATGAGTTATTTAATATAAATCGTCTCCTCCGATGACTTTTTAGCATTTTAAAGTGTGTAGAACTCTATTTACAGAATGTTTCGAGGACAGTTTCAGAGCGGTATCTTATCTATTCTTTACAGCATGGGTACAAAACCTTTGCAACTTTGGGACAAGAAAGTTCGTAATGGACATATCAAACGAATTTCTGACGATGATATACAGTCATTAGTTTTGGAAATCTTGGGGACTGATGTGCGTACAATTTTCATAACGTTACCAGCAGATCCGATGATTCCACTCGGTATAAAATTACCGTTTCTTGTACTGATCATTAAAAACTTGGAAAAACACTTTACGTTCGAAGTACAGGTATAATATGATTTTATTTGTTTTTAATTACTTTTTGACAAAAAAGTTCACGTTTTTCCTGTGGTTTTAGGTGTTGGATGACCGAAGTGTCAGGAGAAGATTTCGGGCTAGTACTTATCAAACTACTACAAGAATTAAACCGTTTATATGTACAATGCCTTTACGTCTTGAGGACGGCTGGAATCAGGTGCAAATCAATTTGCCGGATTTTGTGAGGAAAACCTATGGAACAAATTACGTGGAAACTTTACGAATTCAGATTCACGGCAATTGTAGGATAAGAAGAATATACTTTTCAGATCGTATTTATGCCGAAGACGAGCTACCCATGGAGTTTAAACTATTTCAACCTATACATAAGTGTGAAAAAAGAGAAAATAATAATTGAAGTGAGTATATTATTTGAGGGGTTGCTTTAAAAAACAACCATAGTCAAAAAACACGATTTTACAGGAGACATGAAAAACATCAACTTTTTCTTCCCTCACTTTTTTCAAAACAGTATAATATCTCCTTTGGTATTGATGATATCAAAAAAGTGCAAAGGACTTTTTTTGTAGGAAATTTTTTTTCATGCAAGATAAATCTCGTAGTTTTTTGATTTTGGATGATTATATTCCCTAGTGTCATGACTATGACTGTTTCTTAAAGGAGGTTGCTTTTGAGACATGCCCCAAAAAGGGATGAAGGAATCATTTTTTTGCAAAATAAATGCCGCCATCATTTTTCTCGTGAAATTTACTTTTAGGAACAATAATAATAAAAAAATTGTTGTTTTTTTTTACTATGGTTGTTTTTCAAAACAACCCCTCAATTATGATGCAAAAATAAGTTTTAAAAAATGTTTCTTTTTAAAGAACTTTGAAATATTCAAAATAATTTCAAACAAATTTTGCGATTTTTCAATCATTTCATTGAATGAAAACATTTGAAATCTTTTCTTAAAAAAATTCAGGTTTTTGAAGAAATGCTCCATCATCGGGAGATCCAGATCCTGATCCACTAAACAATTCTGTCCACCACGGTAGGCTGAATAAAAATTTCATTCTACGGTTGAACAGATAATCAAATTCTACGAACAAATATATCTCACTTCGAAAACAAACTTCCTTTATTATTAATCAACAAACAACAAACGATCGATTATCAGACTGAAGAATTAAAAATAAAGAAACACAAAATATGAAAAACATCGATCATTAGCCTTGCAATCAATACCGAAAACAACTAGGTACGTATGCATCGGATATAAACTGGTAACTGGTCAGAATTCGAGGTAAATTAGAGGAAAAAATGAATACCTACTTTAAAAAATTGTAAGAAAAATTATTTACACGTAAAAGTAAGTAAAAAAATAAAGATAGATACAATCGAAGTAAATGGAGAAATTCCAAATCGCAGCCCTTGTTTAATTTTAAAAATCATTCATGTTCGGTATTACTTTTGTGATTTATTATACACAATGAAAAATTCAATATCCCAATCGATAACTTTTTTCGAATCCAAATACAATTTTAAAATAATTATTATAAATTACAACAGTTCATCGACCGCCTACTTCAATTCACTTAACAATTTTTGATCCTTTATCAAACCCATTTCATCGAACTCGCTTATTCTATCCAAAACTTTACCCCTGTAGTTCACATTCAACGTAGCTAACCTATCAAGTATGTCGAACAGATATTGATCAAACTCTCCTTCCAATCTAGACCTATCTTTTGATTCGATTAAAATATAAGAAGAAGCCTGTAGACTAGATAATATATCCTCTTCCATGCAGTCTTTCGTCGAACGATTAACATCACTATTAGCTACACTGATACTCAAACATCGCATCAAAGAAATCAGTAATTGTTTTTCAGATATGATTAATTTTTTAGAATTAAATTCAGGTAAATTCTTGATGATTTGAGCAGCAAATGATAGATCGGTACCGGATTCCATTGAATTTAGTTGTTCTGCGATGGTAAAAATTCGATTTTCTAAATTATTAACAAGACGCCGGAAATTCTCGATCGATTTCGAATCGAACTGGTCGGTATTGAAAACATTCCAGTCGGATAAAGCGTCGTAGGTTCTGGAAATACTCTCGAGATTATAATTTTTATAAGCTTCATCCACGCTGCACAAATTAATGACGAAAGACATCAACTGATTTTGTTCGTTCTTCGTCCACTTCTGATTGTTTAAAATATCAAACTTGGAAAACGCGATGAAAGTACTGGAGATACATTGGGAATTGAAATCTTGATATATTTTAGCTCCATTCGTTGCCAGGTTTATGATAAATTTTTTGACATCTTTCGATTCATTTTTGTTCCATTTTTCGCGATTAAAAATGTCAAACTTGGACAAAGCGTTCAGACAAACAGAGATGCCTTGTGAATTGAACTGATCAGTAATCAAATTGCCTCTGTTGATCAACTCGACAATAAAACGTCGAGATGTTTGGAATTCGTCGATATTCCATTTTGAAAGAGCATTCAGGCAGTTGGCCACATTTTGAGAGTTGAATTCACTAATCGATGAGTTGCCTCGTTCCGCCAATCGTATGATGAGCTCCCTGGCACCTTGCAAATTGTCGATATTCCACTTGGAGAAAGCGTTCAAGGTGATAGAAATTGTATTCGAATCGAACTCGTTAATTATTGAAGTTGCTCGTTTGACTAATTGAACGATCAACTTGTTGGCATCTTGAAGGTCGTCAATGGGCCACTTGGATAGAGCGTTGAAGGTGGTGGAAATTTCTTGATGGTTGAATTTATCGTGCGTTGAGGTTCCTCGCTCGATTAATCGAGCGATGAACTTCTTAGAGCCCTTGAATTCATCGATATTCCATTTGGAAAGGGCATTCAGGCAATTGGAAACACCTTGGTTGTTGAATTCACCAACCAATAAGCTGCTTCGTTCTAGCAATCCAACAATAAGTTCCCTGATTCCTGCTGATTGGTCGATATTCCATTTAGACAAGGCATTCAAGGTGACAGAAATGGTCTTCGAATCGAATTCGTCAATTACTGAAGTAGCTCGTTTGGTTAATCGAATGATGAACTCGTTGGAACCTCGGAGATCATCAGTCGGCCACTTGGATAGAGCATTTAACGAATTGGACACTTCGACGGCTTTAAATTTGTCATATGTTGAATTTCCCTGTTCGATTAGTCGAACGATAAATTCTTTAGAGCCTTCGAATTCATCAATGTTCCATTTAGAAAGAGCATTTAGGCAGTTGGAGACACCTTGAGAATCAAATTCACGAACTGATGAACTGCCTCGATTCACCAATCGCACTATAAGCTGTCTGGCGTTTGATAATTCGTCGATGTGCCATTTGGATAGAGCATTTAAGCTGTTGGAAATCTCTTGAGGTTTAAATGTATTGTAAGTTGAATTTCCTTGCTCGATTAATCGAACGATGAACTCTTTAGAGCCTTTGAATTCATCGATGACCCATTTAGAAAGAGCATTTAGACAATTGGAGACACCCTGGGAGTTGAATTCATTAATCGATGAGCTACCTCGTCCTATCAATTGCACGATAAACTCCCTGGTGCCTGGTAATTTGTCGATGTTCCACTTGGAAAAAGCATTCAAGGTTATAGAAATTGTATTAGAATCGAATTTGTCTATTATTGAAATTGCTCGTTTGGATAACTGCAAGATGAACTTATCGGAACCGGGTAGGTCATCGATTTGCCACTTGGATAGTGCATTAAGGCTATTGGCGATCTCCTGAGGCTTGAATTTATCATAAGTTGAATTGCCCTGCTCGGTTAATCGAACGATAAACTCTTTAGATGCTTCAAATTCGTCGATATTCCTCCATTTGGAAAGAGCATTTAGACAGTTGGCAACACCTTGGGAGTTGAAATTAGCGACCAAGGTGATGCCTCGTTTCATCAATTCAACAACGAATTCTCTGGTATCAGGTGATTTGTCGACATTCCATTTGGACAAGGCGTTCAAGGTGATAGGAATGGCTTTCGAATCGAATCTGTTGATTATCGAAGTTCCTCCTTTACTTAACCGCGAGATAAACTCGTTGGAACCTTGTAAATCGTCGATGTGCCACTTGGATAGGGCATTTAAGCTATTGGCAATCTCTTGAGACTTGAATTTATCATACTTCGAATTTCCTTGTTTGATTAGTCGAACTATGAACTCCTTAGATCCTGAAAATTCATCGATGTTCCATTTGCAAAGAGCATTCAAGCAATTGGCAATATTTTGAGAATCGAATTGGTTGACGGTTAATGTACCGTGTTTAATCAACAGAACGATCAAGTCCTTGGCACCCTGTAAATGATAGATATTCCATTTGGATAACGAATTTAACGTACTAGCGATGGATGTTGAATCGAATCCGTCAGCTAATGAACATCCACGTTGGACTAACTGCTCGATAAATTGCTTGCCACCTTGTAATTGTTCGAGATTCCACTTGGATAGAGCGTTCAAACAGTTAGAAACTCCTTGAGGATTAAATCCAATCACGACTGAACTTCCTCGTGTTGTTAATCGATTTATAAACTCGTTAGCTCCTTCCAACTCTTGTATATTCCACTTGGACAAGGCGTTTAAGCTGCTAGCGATACTTACAGCAGTAAACCATGACGACGATTGGCTTCCTTTAGCGATCAGCTCGATGACGAATTGCTTAGATTCGGGTATTTCATTCAAGTTCCATTTTGACAGCGCGTTCAAGCTGTTTGAAATACTCTGATGGTCGAATCTATTCACGGTTAAATGCCCACACCTGGTGAGCTTTGCGATGACCTCCCTCGTACCCGGTAGTTCTTCTATGTTCCATTTAGACAACGCGTTTAAACAGATAGCAATGTGGTGTGGTTTTAATTCATCAGCCGTCGAATCGCATCGTTTCACCAATCGAACGATGAACTGATTAGCACCGTGTATTTCGTGAATATTCCACTTGGAGAACGCATTCAAGATTGTGACGATATCAGTCGAGTTGAATTTGTCGACGATCAAAGTTCCTCGTTTCACTAGTGCCGAAATGTACTGCTTAGAATCTTGCAAATTGTCGATGCTCCATTTAGAAAGCGCGTTGAAACTGTTGGCCACTTCTTGAGGGCTGAGTTCGTCGACTGTTTGGACACCCTGCTTCATCAACTGAATGATAAACTCTTTGCTGCCTTGTAATTCTTCGTCGTCCCATTTCGACATAGCGTGTAGGCTTCTGACGATACTCAAAGATGAGAACTTATCACCTCTCACTTGCTGAGAACTAGACAAACTGGCGGTTTCATTTCCTTGTTTCATCAGTTCGACGATGAACTCTTTGGCTCCAGGCAGTCGGACAAGGTTCCATTGAGAGAGCGCGATTAGGCAATTTGCGATACCCTGCGAGTGAAATTTATCGCCGGCTTTGTTTTTCGGATCCATTAACCAGGTCCCTCGATTAATCAATCGTACAATGAACGACTCGAATAGATCAACTTTGGCCATCGTATTGCCTTCTAATGCAACATTACCCGGCCAGGTAGTGGGGTTCAATACGTTCCATTTGGAAAGAGCATTTAAGCAATTGGCCAGATGCCACGAGCTGAATTTACAATCAGCTATAGATATCGGATCTAGTAATTTATACCCTTCCGTTGTCAGCTTAACGATCAGTTCTTTGAAATTTTCTTGATCGTCTCGTTGCCACGTATGATTTAAAACGTTTAATCTCGACAAAGCGTTGAAAGTTCCGGAAATGTGGTTGGCATCGACCAAGCCCAACGAATGAAATCTGCTCAGCCATTCGGATACCAAGTCACTGATTTCGTGCGTTGAACGCTTATCCATAGAGTTCAACTTTTTGGAAAACTCGCCGTGATTTCGTAAAAAGGAAAATGATTTTATTGCAGGGTCTGTGTGAGTGTAACGTGAATTTCGGTGTTGTACGTAAGGTAACTTCGTTCGCAGTTGGATAAGATTCGATTTTTGAAATTCGATATGAGTTTGTTGGTCTTTGTATACGAAATGGGATACTTTGGACAAAGCATAATGGTTTCGTTTGTTGAGAAACGTCTTCATTGCATCGCATTTCTCCCCGCAACATAACTTCTTCGATAACTGACGATTATTTTTCAGGATGCAGAACATTTCCAAACTTAAATGGTACAGAAAGTGACAGGAACTAAACCCAGTGAATGTTCTTGATTCTGAGATCGGAAATTATGCCAAAAATAATCTACGAATGGCTTATCAGCAAAATTAAGAAGTTTTCTAATTTCTCTACGAATTCCTGCAACAGATGTGAGAATAATTTCGTTAAAATTCTTGAAATTTTTTAAATAAATTTTTAAAAAGAATAAAAAAATAGCAACGTTACCATTCATTGAACTTCATGGTGGAAATTACGACTGAAGTTGGCGATAATTTGCTTCCAATACGTACGTGTCTGTCAACACAAAACACCAATGGTGAATTACACTTAATAGGCAGTCATTTTGAAACGTCATGTAAGTTATTTATCTTTGATAGATTTTGAAAAGAATCTGAACTACAAATTACAATCATTTTAACTCTTACCGGTATAGTTCGAACATCTGTGATCAATAGATGAAAGAACTTCTTCTCGATTCTGTAGTTTCATATGAATGGTTCCTACAAACTTTATACTCGTTCGTTTAAATTACGCAAATATATTGCATATCTTTGAATAATTTAGAAACGAGATACAACAATAAAATAAATCCATTTTTCGTTATCTTCTGAAATTCTGATAATTTTTTTAGGATTCAGGACGTATCTCAAAGAGCGTCTAACTGCAATCAGAGAGTAGCTTTTCCGGAATTATTCGGATAAACTCGCAAGTACTCGCAAGTTTTCGTTGGTTTTCGCCTTTCAATATGAACGGATTGATAACAAATCCAACAAATCAACATCAAGGTAAATAGAATTAGGAAATGGATTGAATGATTGTAAATTATTTTAAAATAATTTTAAAATGTTCGACATTTATTTTAAGTTGAAACGAAATTTGTGATAATTATTGTGTTTAGAAGTACTTGTGCCCTAAGTTTCCATTTCCATCGGCATCATGGTGGATACTTACCAAGACTTTGATTTTCCGGTAGAGCTACGTTGTCAGCCTCAATGTCTAGTGGCTTTTATCGGATTGGATTACACGAATAATCCGATCCATAAAAATATTTGGGAAATGTTTTCTCAAAACCGGCACCAGGATCGAGCACCTATTGATTTTATTCCATTCTCTTTAGAATGTCCGCTTCCAGTTCAAAAACCTAAGGTAATGATTTGCTCGAAGAATAATGTTGATTCATGATAACGGTAGTGTTTTAATTATATAATACCCGTTTTAGAGAACTTCATACGAATGGTACGTACCAAAGGGCATATTGAAAACAAATTGGATGAATAAACATCTTCGTTTGATACCTTCTGTGATCGTGTTATTTTACGAAGTCGAATGGGAGGATCCTCATTGGACTGAGAAAAAGTTAGAATGTGCTTCTCATATTCGTACAATCAAGTATGTAATCTGAAATTTTACTTTACTCTCTGTTTGATATTCAATTAAAATTAATGTAAATTATCTTATGTTTAGTTCGGCTATAGAAGGAAGAAATATAAAAATAACGTTGGTGTTGATTCAAAAAAGTTCAGCGGTCGTTAGCACCGGAGGAGACGACGCTTTATCGATGGAAAGAGCATCTGAATTATGTACAGCTTGTGATTTAAATCCTAAATTATTACTATTACTTCATCATAATGAACATTTGCAAGGATACATCGTTAGGTAAATCGATGAATACTTGACCCAGTCCATCATATTCATTCATTGAATCTTTACTTTTCATCTCCATAGGCTTGAAAACGTATTCTACGAATTGGCCCAAAGTTATTACGTTCAAGAAATTCGTAACATCAAGCTTCACAAAGATCATTTGCTTAAAACTTCGCATCAATACCTATTCGTAAGGCATCAATTCAAAATAGCTTTTTTCAACGAAATGAAACGTGATCTTAATACAGCTCACAAGTAAGTCGACGTGACGAAACGTTGATACTACAAACAGCGAACCGTTTCATTACTTTGTTCTTTGTATTCCAGACACTATACCTTGGCTAATTCAAATTTACTCGAATTAAGAATGAGCGATGCGAATATACATGAAATCAAAATAATCGCATCGTTTATAACTTACAAATTGTGTAAAATTTACTTCGCTTTGAACCAGCCTCGAGACGCCATCACTCAATTTAACACTCACATTGATCGATTTCGAGGCAAAACTGGAATCAACGAATTACTCTTTGAGCATTACATTTGGCTTTCGAAACAGTAAGTAATTCAATTAACGCTGGAAAGTGAAAAATTACCGTTGCCAAAATAACTTGGTTTTATTTCGAAGATTTTCCGTATTCGGCGATTTATTCGAAGAAGCTGCTAGACAAGGCTTACCAGCGGTTCAAGCTCGTCATCCTGGATTTTATTACGAGCAAGCAGCTCAGTACGCAACACAGCGTAAGAAATTAGTCGTCGATGTGTTCAAAGTACGTATTAAAGATGACTGAAAAAATATCAATTGGGGTAGAAATCACTCGTGGAATTCTTTTCAGGATCCAATCCAGTATCCTGAAAATGATCCTTTGTTAGGTTGGGATAAAATTGAATTTTATGGCCAACGTCCTTGGAGATTGGCAAACCGTTCCGAGCAGTTTGATACCGTTAGGGAACAATTGGCTGTGCTAGCTTTACAATACAGGGAGAAACATGTTGTTGATCATTCCGTTAGTGAACCTTAATGTGAAATTCAACTGTATTGATATGACACGACGTATTAATAATTTTTACAATTTATTCTTTTAGGCCATCATCATTAGTTACTTAGGAAGTGCAATTGGACAATTCAAACTTTATAGATCACCGAGAAAAAGAAGATATCTTGGTTCGTAATCACGTGATACTTTTTAAAACGATTTATAAAATTTACAATACCTAATTATCTATTATTTTTTTTTAGCTGTCCAAATGGCTAATGAATATTACAATTCAAAAGATTATGGGAAAGCATTAACGTAGGTTCTCTCAAACATTACTTTTCATCTTAATCATCTCATCTTTAATTTAATTTAAGAATCATCACATCACAGGTTACTCACTCACATGTTGTGGGAATATCGAAACGATAAATGGCTAGAACTTACGATGGATCTTTTAAAAAAAGCTCTAAATTGCGCCTACTTGACGGCTAGTTTACAAGAATACACCGAATTATCTATCGAAGCTCTTTATTTATTCCCCAATGAAGAAAAATTACGAATTATGAATAACGTAGTCGCCATCATTCAGGTATTTGCGTGAAAAATCCATCAATACATTTTTTTCCCCGTATTAATAAAAAAATATGTTTTCTTTAGAAAATTAATCCACATCCTGAACCTTCGTTGAACGAATCTGATATTTCTAAAGCTATGGAATTGTGGTCTAATTTGATCCGCACCTCTACTGTAAAATTTATTAACGTCGATATGCATTCCAGCACTTCCTTCGTATATTGCAAAGCTACATTTTACCAAAACGATAGCGATGCTGTTGACGTAGAAGTATGGCTTAGGTAAATACACAAATTCAATCTATCAGCAAGCCATAAATTGAAATAATTCTCAAGGTAAAATTTCTCATTTTCCAGTAACGAATTCCTAACCGATCTGAACTTCTCCCAATTATCGATCGGTGTCGCAAGTCCGTCCAGAAACTCGGAATTTTTCATATTCAAACAAAACGAACCACAAAGCCAAAGTTTAACGTTGAAATCCGGCGAAACGAAACGGATCCCTTATAGTTTCGTACCTTTGGCTTCAGATATTGGCAATGAACTACAAGTAAATAACTATTTCCATTTCTTTGAAACTCCATAGAGAACATTTTTAAAGATTACCTTTTCTTAGCTGAGTTTCGTTTCATTGACTCTTGGTAACGAGCATGTCGACAATAGACTGATTAATTTACGTTTTAATGGGAAATGGAGCGAATCCGAAGTTCTACTCAGAGACGATTCTTACTTCGCGTAAGTACAATATTGCAGTAATGATAAAAAAATCTATATAACCATTTTGTTGATTTTACATCTTGGTTCTAGATCCCACTCGAAACAGAAAACTCAATTTTACAAGCTCGAATCGAACTTATCCATCCAAATCAAATCTAAAATATCCAAACTTAGGTTTACCATCGGACATAACCCTCCGAGCTTAATTTCCGAACGGTATCCGGTAGAAATAGTAATAAAAAACGAAGAAGCTTTTGTATGTAAAAATTGTTCTCTGCATGTATCCTTAGCCACGTCATCGGCCGTGTCTGTGGCAACTTCGCCGGATAATTTGAATCTCAAAAGTTCCAGTAAGCGGTGTTTTGTGCTTTTCTGTATCAAATGTGTCCTGAAATACGAATACAGTTCTGAGTTGATTTTTTTTTTCAGCTGAAATATATGCGAATATAAACAGCGACGCTAGTCAACTTCCATGTGTTATCGGTGTAGGCCATGTCGGGGTTAACGAAACTGTTCGAAAAATCATCTACCTTAAAACAGGATCGGTTGAAACGAGGAATATTACGTTCAAGGTACGTTCTAGTAGAGTCATAAATAGAAGTTCTTTGCGATCGAAAGTTAAAATCGACCTAGAACGTAGCATTTTTTTTTTTTTTTTTTTTTTTTTATAAAAAAAACAAAAAT
>FIZV01048653.1:0-19558 GCA_900050545.1 Trionymus perrisii | reverse complement strand
ATTTGTCAATTTTAAAAAATTTGTCAATTTTGAAAAATTTGTCAATTTTGAAAAACTTGACAATTCTAGAAAATTTGTTAATTTGGAAGAATTTGTCACTTTTGGAAAATTTGTCAATTTTGGAAAACGTACCAATTTTGGAAAACTTACAAATTTTGAAAAATTTGTCAATTTTAAAAAATTCGTCAATTTTGAAAAATTTGTTATTTTTGAAAAATTTGTCAGTTTTGAAATCAATTTTAAAAAAGTTGTAAACTTTTAAGAATTTGTCAAATTTAAAAAAATTTTCAATTTAGGAAAATTTTTTAATTTAGGAAAATTTTTCAATTTTGTAAAATTTTTCAATTTGGGAGAATTTGTCAATTTTGGTAAACTTACCGATTTTGAAAAATTTACCAATTTTGGAAAATATACCAATTTTGGGAAATTTGTCAATTTTGGAAAACAACAATTTTTGAAAAAGTGATGATGTATAAAATTTTTGCAATTTTTGATAAATCACTAATTTTTATGAATTAGAGAATTTGAAAATTTTTGAAAATTTTGCAATTTAAGATGATTCAATAATTTTTGAAAATGTGAAAAAAAATTACTCTGAATTTTAAATAAACCATAACACTCGAATTTAAAAAAAAAATGGCAAAGTTCTTCACAAAATTGAATTTTCAATTTTGTCTATGAAACAACCCTTTGAAAAAGTGACACTGGATTTATCAACTTTCTGACATCCCTATATTTTTCCTCTCAGAATCGCCACTGCGTGAGATGCTGAACTCCACAATGATAAAGATCTCAAAACTTACCTAGCTAAACCTGATAAAGCCAGGCTATCGATATCGCCAACATTACGAGCTCTCTTATAGCACCTCATGGCTTCTCCGAAACGGTTTAGTTTTTCGAAAACTTCGCCTAATGCGATTAGCATCAAACTATCGTCGGGTCTGATGAGCTGTGCTCGTTTGTAGTAGTGTAACGAGTAAAATGGCATTTTTAATATTTCGTACGTTTGGCCGAAGCCGTACCACGCTCTGTAGTCTTGAGGATTCATAGCTGTAACAAACAGTAGAAGATTACGATAACGAAGGAAGAATACAACTACAACCAGCGTGAGATGTTTCGAGTAATATAGCACTTACCAACAGCATCTCTATAACTGGTGATAGCTCCTCGAGTATTTTTCATCTCCATGAACTCATGGCCTCGTAAAATCAAAGCTGACATGTAATTAGAATTCAATTTAACCGCTCGTTGAAAATAGGCAGCTGATTTCGCGTGATCTCCTCGCATACTGAAGTAGTTGCCTAAAAATACGCGAAGAATCGTTTGAAAAATAAACCTAGCTTGCTGAAATGATCTCGGTCCATTAAACGAGTAGGTTTCTCAGCCACGTACCAACAACACAACACGCTTGAGCCGTATATCTATTTATGGAGAATATATGATGAGCCAAATACGCTAGTTCTTTCTTCATATCACTGACGTAGAGTAGATTCGAGTACGTATCTAGATCCTCGATTCTGTAAGGATCCTCAGACTGCATACGTTTGAATAAATTCAGAGCATTTCCAACATCTGAAACGGAAATCGAAAATTCAGCATAGAATTGGAGATGGAAAATCAGATTAATTCAATTCTAGTAAAAAGACGAGTGATAACGATAAAAAAAAAAAAAAACCTCTTCTATTGTGGTACACAGCAGCGATACGAGAAAGTAAAAAATGACTTTTAGAGAAACCATTATCGTGCAAAGCCCACAACGTATTTAGTGCTTCGTCGTTACGTTGTATTTTAGCGTAAGTCTGACCAAGGAAGAACTCCTTCATCCAATGAGATCTCAAATTCAGCTTCGATAACTAAAACAGTAAAAAACACACTCAAATCTCGAACGAACATGAGATGGAATATTTTGGGAGGTAAAGAAAAAGGTCTCTTACTTATAAAAAATAAAATAAAATAAAAATAAACCTCTCAATTTTTTAAAACTGTTTTTTCACGAAATAAATCTGTTATTTTTGGAGAAAAAATTTCTCTATTTTTTGAAAAAATAAATTAAATTTTTTGGCGCAAAAATATTTTTCAAATTTTTGGCTAAGAAAAATGAGAATTTTTTTGCCTTAATATTTTTGAAAAAAAAAAAACAAAAAAAAAACAATTTGGGCAAATGCAGAAATGTTTTTCAAAATTTTCTCGAATTTTCAAAGAAAAATTTTTAGATAGAGAAATAAATCTTAAGACTTTTTGGAGTAAAAATAATTTTCAATTTTTTTGGAGAGAACGAATTTGTCTCTTAATTTAGGGTAAAAAAATATTAAATCATTCTTTCATTTTCTTTAACCCTCGCTTTGCAAAAAAATCGAGCCACACCCTGAAAAATTCCAAGCTATTGCCACTGACCCTGCTGATACTCACAGTAATTCTATCATTTACAAGATTAGAAAGCTCATCCCAAGCTTCCCAAAGTAAAGGCAAATGATGTACAGCTTTACAAAAGCAATCCATTGCAGCACTCCTGCATCCCAACTTGATCGATACTAGTCCTTTCAAGTAATACGTGAAACCATCTCGAGGATGATCGTTCAGATGATTTTGTAACATTTCATTTAGCTTTTTCAGGCACGAAAAATAGTCCCACTTCGTTGTCGTATTCATATCGGTGAAATCCATCGGTTTGTTTTGTTCCAGCGTTTTATACAAGCAATAAAAATTCAAGAACGAGGAACGTTCCGTGTTGACAGATTTTACAAAATACGAGCCTCTGTAAAAATCACCAAAATATCGTTAAGTTACAGAACAGAAGCTAGAATTTCGCTCCAACTAATTCTCGCTGCACTTACCGAGCATATTCTTGAAGAGGAAATAGGCAATTGGCCATAATAAAGGTTTCATATCCTTCGGCTTCTATTTCTACTTCGGTGATAGATTCGTCAGCGACGACATCATCTAAAGAGTAGTTCAGCTCTGCAAGCCTGACGAAAATCGAAGTTGAAAAAATTGAAGAAAGCCTCTTTCGATTTATACTTTTCCATATTTACCATTTTTTGGTTTTATATAATCCTCTAAGATCACATTCGGCAGCAAATTTACGTACAGAAGATTTGATCGATTGTAAATTATAGGAAGTAAAAGAACTATCTTCGGAAGTGTCTAACGTCGATATGTTCAATTGATACATTTTGGAAATGACTGGAAACGATCACTCGAATATAAACAATTCTGAAAAAAACAAAACCAATTCGTCGATGTAAATATTATACTTTTTACAAAACGAAATTAGTATTTTTATTTTATTCGAGGCTCACTTTTTTTTCTGAACATTAAAGTATCCTGAGAAAGCTAGAATTCGACCTATTCGAGTTCAAACACCTGAAATAAAAGTATGCTGATAAAAATTCACACTTTATTATCACTGTGTAAACAAATAAGTAAAATAAAAATACAAAAATACATTTATGCAAACTTTAAAAAAAATCAAGGTACTATTAGTTAGCAAATACCACGAGTACATTAAAAATAATATTAATAGTACCTAAATAACATTACGAAGGCTGTTTTTCATCACCAGAACTTTTGTTAACAAATTCAGTTTTGTATTTAACCCTACATTGGAGACGAGATCTAGTTTTCATTTCTTTGCTAATTTTGGCCCATTTATGGCCATGCAGTTTCAACAATTTGAGAAACAATCTATTTTCTTTTTGAGTCCATCGTCCCTTTCGTATTTCAACATTTTCATCAGAAGATGATTCATCGCGAGAATTGCCACCGGAGTTATTTTTCATTTGTTTGTATTTCAGTCTGCATTGAGTCCTCGTTCTGGTTTTCATCAATTCGCTAATTTTGACCCAGTTTTTATCGCCATACTCTCTGATCAATTCTAGTAGCGTACTTTCTTCGTCTTTGGTCCAAGGACCGTTTTTAGATTCACGCGTAGATGTCTCATTTTCACAATAAGATCGGATCTGGACGCAAGACCGAGTACCCATAAGTTTAGCTATTTCACGGTAACTTTTACCTTGCTTTCTATATTTTTTAATAGCGATACGTTCTTTTTTGGTAAAACGGCCTTTTTTCAGTTGAGGTGATAGAACGTAGGTCCAATGAGCGTGTATCTGATTATAGGTACGATTGGGAAAATGCCTACGAATATTTCTCCACCAGTGATAAATTGATCCGGGCTTTTCGGCTTCGTTTAGTTTGGCACCTAGTTTACGCAGGAGTTGGTTTTCTTCCTCGGTCCAAGGTATATGTTTACCTTTCTTTTTTATCGAGACGTACTTGGTAAAGCACATAAATGGCGATCTGTTCGTGCCTAAAAGTTGAGCTATCTTGTCCCAATCTTGAGCGCCGTGTTTCGTGACTAGTTCTATCAATTTGGACGTTTCATCGGCGCTGAAATCTTCTCGAGATAGATTAGGATTAGCTAACAAATTCCACAGCCTTTCAAAATCTTCGGAATTGAATCTATAATAACTGTCGTCTTTGATCAACGTTGAGAAATCTATCTCGATGTTCCAGTCTTTGGTCTCGTTCAGATTAGATACTTTCGAAGTTAACTGTATAAGATCTAGTATTTTATTTTTACGTTCTAATAATTCATCTTGACAACTGCCTTCTGGAGTCGATGCGATTTGCTTATTAACATTTTTTAAATATCCATTAAGTTGATCAATGCGTTTACCTTTCAATTGCTGTAAAATCAACGAATCTAACATTTGAGCATCTTTTTTCAAAAATCTCCTCGGTCTGGGTAATTTATAAAGAATAATTTGATTCCGAATGTTTATTTCTCTAATATCGCGATTGTATTCAGCAGGGTAACGTTCTTTATTTTTGAAATAAGGTATACCGAATCGACAAAAGTACGTGCTTTGATTATGGCCAGTTTCGGCGCAATATTTACCCTTTTTTTTCTTCATTTTTCTTATTTTAGCATCTTCAACGCTACGTTTCTGACGAAGTTTCTCTTCGATAATTGCGCATTCTTTGATCAGAGCTTTTTTCTCCAGTAACGCTTCCGTGGCTTCGGCTGCGACCGTGTTACATTTTTCGATATTCCTTTCGAGCTGAATGTTCAAACTTAACAATTCGCTTTTAATCTTCTCGTCTTGAATGCAATTTACCAACAAGTCGTTCAGGCCATGATCGACGCTCTGATTCAGATCGCTAGTTGCAGCCGGTGTAATTAGTCCAATTTCTTTGATTACTTCATTACCGTTATCGTCGTCTCCGGAGGAATACAGGTTAATGTCGTCGTCGCAAGGTACGATGTAGTAGTTATAAGGTACGTTCGACAGGGTAACGAATTCTGATGCTTTTTCAGTCGATTTATCAACCGCATTTTGAATGGTGTTATCGGACTCTACGGCGTATTCGTTTCCGGTAACCATGACTATAGCAAAATGGTAATCGTAGGTAAGACGTTTGGCTCAATAATCACAACATTTCGATTCGAATTTCAATAATAATAAGACACAAACGAGATGAAGGATGAGCCTTCGAAAAATATAAAATCGAGCAAATAATCAGTAAATTGAGCTAACCTTCGAATTGTTCAAGAATGCATACTGTGACTTGGTTTCTTCTGAAATCTGAACACTTATAAAAAAAAAAAAAAAACTAGGATATCTTCAACTTTGTCAAAATGCAAGCGTTGTTCTCGAATATGCAAATTGAAATAAAAATTAAAATTTCAAATTCGAGAAAGTAAACTCAAATTTTCTTTCTTCTTCGGCGCCAGCGCTGCCAACCGAAATTTTAAAAAATCCCTAAAATGACTAAAAATAAATCACCATGACTATAGCAAAATGGTAATCGTAGGTGATGAAATAAATCGACGTGTTGCTGAGACCCAAATGACGTCATTTAGAACGTCGCTAACCACCTGAGCGAATAGCTCATTGCTTGTTATCTTCAATCGTTCAATCACATCTCAACCTTGTATTATGATAGAAATTCGATTAATTTTTAAATCAACCACTTTCTTTTGAAAAGTGGTTTATTCCAATATTTCAAAATGTTTATTTTCTGTCATTAGCAGATCGTTAGCAGATCACCTGCCCTTTTTACTTTAGATAGTTTTGATAAGAATAACTTAGCAAAGCTAAAGGTATGCTAAAGGTATGTACTTTTATGTAGTTCGTGTTATTTGCTGATGTTTTTATCAAATGCTCAGTCTTTTATTGCTGTTTAAGGTTTTTCTCGAATATATCTACGGAATCTAAGTCAGGAAGAATATGAGGATTGCTGTTGTTGGTTGTGCTCATGGTGAGCTCGATCAAATCTATGACTCTGTTCATCGAATTCAACAATGTAAGAAAATAGATTTGATTATTTGTTGCGGCGATTTTCAAGCTACCCGAAATGAATCTGACTTAGAATGTATGGCAGTTCCAAAGAAATTCTGTAAAATGGGTTCATTCTACAAGTGAGTTGATATGTGGTTTTGTGTACTGTGCGAATGTATAAATTTAATGTTTTTTTTTTCTCTTCATTCAGGTATTATTCAAAAGAGAAGGAGGCTCCTGTATTGACAATTTTTATTGGAGGTAACCACGAAGCCTCAAATTTCTTACAAGAATTGCCGTATGGTGGTTGGGTGGCTCCAAAAATTTATTATATGGGGTATGCGGGAGTAATAAAAGTAGGAAAATTAAGGATAGGCGGTCTTTCTGGAATATTCAAACCATTTGACTACATGAAAGGTCATCACGAAAGAGCTCCTTATGATAAGAATTCTCTTCGAAGTGTCTATCATGTTCGAAACATCGAAGTTTTTAGACTTAAGCAGGTTTGAGATAGAAATCTTCAAGTGCACACTTGTATTAAAAATAATTACCCTCGATTAAACTTTCATTTCTAATACTTTTATATAGGTGTCTGGTCCTATAGACGTGATGTTATCTCATGACTGGCCTAGAGGGGTGTACAATTTTGGGTCCATTGAAGAGTTATTGAAGAAAAAACCTTTTTTCGAGTACGTGCAATGCGATATGCGTCATGCAAGTATGAGGTTTCACGAGTGAGGAACGGAAAGTATTTTTACTAGCGTTAAATATTCATTTGTTTCTTTTGTTTCATAAATAACCGTAGAAGAGAAGTTAAAGGAAATAAGCTTGGCAGTGAACCTTGCGAAGAATTACTCTTTCACATGAAACCGAAGTATTGGTTTTCTGCTCATCTGCATACTAAATTCTCGGCATTGATTCCTCATAATTCTACAAATGTAAATACCATACGAGCGAATAAAATTTAATATTCTGCCGACCAAAAGTTTTCAGTTACTGAGGAAATTTTGTACCGGAAAGCAGTACTGGTGTGCACGAGTCGAGCTTTGTTCGTAAACAGCGAGTCTAGTTTCCACTCTCCCTTCCTATGGTATGGTAGCAGGCAGCCGAAATTATCTCGCATCACAATAGAGGCTCGCAAGCTCGAACATAAGCTCGTGCACACCACTAAAAAGCAGTACTCGAATATACTTAATAATGCTACATAATTATGCATTATTAAATTTCCCAACTTGGCTTGGTGTTATTACGCGATGGCTTCAGTTGCGTTGTTTTGTTTAATTTCATCTTCTCTGTTGTAACATTTATTCCCTTTTCAGGGTTGTGAAAGAGAGCAGGAAGAAAATTGCAGCACTGCTTTCCTGGCTTTGGATAAATGTTTGCCCAGAAGAAAATACCTAGAAGTACGCACTTACCTGTTTATCATAATTTTTTCGTTTTGTTAATATTGAAATAGATCGAAAGATTGTTAGACTGCATATGTATCTATTTCATCGCCCGCAGGTTGTGGAAATTCCTGGCGTTGAAGAAAACTCTGAACCAGAACTTTATTACGACCTTGAGTGGTTGACAATTCTTCATCTAACAGATCATCTAATGTCATCTAGGAAAACTATGACTTACATGCCGAATTCTAAATCATCTACCGAACGGTATAAATCAATATCAATTATATTACGAATATTTTGCACTTCCTCCCTTTTCAAAGAATTATAAATACCCAAAGTTCAATTCGGTATTTCACAGATGGATGTTTACCCCAACTGAGGAAGAAAAAGATTTTGTCCTCCTTAAAATGAATAATGATTTGAAAATACCGCTAAATTTTGAACCAACAGCACGCTGTGACGAATACGACAGGAATAGTTTTTCTAGGCGGTTTTTACAATCACCCAGGGCAGTACCAAATCCGCAAACAGAGACCTTCTGTCAAAGATTGGGAATCAAGGATCCAATCGGCGGATTCGAAAATCTGAATTTGTCTAGTTTTGAAAATTCTTTTTCCACTCCGGAAAAGGCAGAATTTTCTACCTTTATATCGACAAATGATGATGGTCTAGAGGTAGCCCTTTTATTCGGTCATTTTGGTTCCCCATATTTTCACGATTATTCGTTATTTTCAATGTTGAATTTCAGGAATATAGCTCAGCGAGTGCGTCGAGTCGAAAAGAAGAAAACGAAGAAACAGGTGGCGATGAGCTATCGCAAAATGAAAATTCATTCGTCAGTTGTACCAATGAATTTACGAATAATCGTCTTTCATCGAACGACTATCTCTCTTTCATCGACAATTCGTCAATATCTGATAGATCTACATCAACTCCGAACAACCAGAAGAAAGCTAAATATGATTTTCCTTCATTCAAGGAATCGGACAATGAAACCTCTTCGAATTCTACACAGAACACGTTGCCAATCGCAATAGACCGTTCCGGTAAGGTTCATGCTTGTTACCGTGATGTGTATTTGTTTTTTTATTCTAGGCGAATTGCTTAATATTTTTAAAATGATGTCATCATTATTAGGTAATGCATCGTTGATAAAGAGAAGGAACGCCAACATATTTTATCAAGTTTAATGTAACCGTTTCTGGATACCAACCCAACCCAAGTGCAATAGTCAACACTGGAAAAGCGTGTTTTCAAGAATTACGACGGTGACATTATAATAATCAAATTTTCTATTATAATTTGCTGGCTATTAATAATTATTTTGATATCAATATTTTTGTACTTTGATCCTAGTAATCGTCGAATATGCGAAATTGAAATAAAGCTGGTTTATGATGTCTCATTTTATTGAGTTCTCAAGTTGGACTAAATTTATTGAAGCATGAACTTCGCCTTAAAAAAATTTATTACACATTCGTACATTTTACATCGATACTTTGGTAAAGCTAATATTTTCGCACCCTACCATGAGTCATTTCAGTTAAAATGAAGTATTCTCTTTCCTTTTCTACTTTATTCATTTGATTGTGTTTAGGTTTACTTTTGCAATAATTAAATACCCTATGATCTTTATAAACCATGTAGCAATCTCTACATCGTTTACGAACTCTGCCTTTAACTTTCATTCCACATATTTGGGTCGTTGTACATACAGTGGGAGTCAAAAATTTGTTTGTTTTGAATAGTGCATCGTTACTTGCAATCGTGATCGGCGACGAAATTGAGCAAAAGCTTGCCGGTAGAGAAGATCTTGACATTATTGATGGAAATAGATTACCAAGGCCGGCCCATTGTTTGAAAACTTGAAAACGTTTTATAGCATTCATTCTGCAATATAATTTATATTTCAAAGCTAAGCTTACATATTTTTATGCTACCTATGTAATTATTTCTATTTACCTGATGAATAAAATTTCAAGCAAATCAATGGGAAAATTTCATTTGTAAAAATAAAATTTCGTACAAGATTTTGGTTTCAGTCTAGTTTCAACTTTCAGCCTTTCAGCTCAAATTTCAGATTTTCAGTGATAAATGATAATGATAATTGATAAAAATGATAAAAGGTAAAGGCGTACGGCCGGTACGGACCGAACGGACGACGGTGACGATACGACCCGGGTCACGGAGCATGGACAGAGCCCATGCGGAGCAAGGAGCCGGAGTTCCGGAGTTTTGAAGATGCAGTGCAGTGATGTGACGAGGAAGGGCGAAGGGGGTGTAGGGGAGAATCAGTTGCAGAAGTGTTGCCACATCCGCTGATCACTAACTGAAAACTGAAGTAAAGCTCAAGCTTTGAACTTGAAGGCTCATGCTGAACTGAAGTTTGAATTGATAACGATAATTGATAATTGATGTTTTGATACAAAGTAACAAAGTTTTGAATTTTGATGTATGAAGCACTGATAGTGATAATAATGATGAATGCGCTAAAGTAGTTGAAGAGACGACTCAAGACAGTGAACGTAGTCGTAAAGTGAGGTCAACTTCCAACTTCAATAAGGTGGTAAATTGAAAAACGAAAAATGGAAGAAGTCAACTTCTTCGACTACTCTGACGACGGTTCGATGTGCGACTTATCGCGCACGGTTCGTAACAACGATAAGGCTAAATTGAGGAAAATTCTAATGAAGAAGAAGATTCGGAAAAATGCGCGTCTACCTCTAGCGGCGGACAACCGCGGTTGGACAGCTGTACACGTCGCTGCATCGCGAAAGGAGTGCAACGAATGCTTGGAACTCTTACTGAGATATGGCGAGTGTGTAGCACTTGATTTAAATGCGCGATCGTTCGAAGGAAAAACTGCGTTATTCGTCGCATGCGAAGAAGGTTGCGATGAGAATGCATTGTCGCTGTTGAAGAAAGGCAGCGATGCCAATGCGAAGACATTGGACGGTACTTCGCCATTGCACATCGCCTCGACCAACGGATATACGACCATTGTGCGATATTTATTGCAACACGGAGCCGTAGTCAACGAGCAAGACTGGCAAGGGTTCACTTCTCTGCATTTGGCGGCTCTGTACGATCGTTTTGACGTATGCGAGGCGTTGTTGGAAAATGAAGCGGATACTCGTACGCAAGATTCGGATGGTAATTTAGCTTTGCATTTAGCCTGCCAGAGCGGTTACTCGCGTATTGTTCAATTACTGCTCGAGAAGAGCGACGACGTAGACCGTCAAAATAACGACGGAATTACACCGCTGATGTTGGCGGCGCGATATGGCCGAAACGACGAGTGCGTAAAACACCTTTTGCAACGCGGCGCCTGTACTAGAACACCTAGTAAAGACGGCTTTGTCGCGTTACAGTATGCCGCAGTCGGAGGAAACGCAACCGTCTTGCAAACTTTGCTCGACACGACTGATTACGTCGCCATTGAAGAATACTGTTTCCAAAGAGTGTCGTATACTTTGAACAACGAAGGTATATTCTATTCGGTTGTTTGCTGCGCGTTGGCTTCGGGCTCGGTCCACTGTTTGCGCCTATTATTAGAATCCAGACTCGAGAAGAAGATTTTAGAAGCGCCGTACGTGGAAAACAACGGTCGCTATATCGACGTATTTTCCCCTTTGGCGTATTTATTTAGCCTTCGTTGCGATTGTGCCGAATCAGTCGACGAGACGCTAAGTGAATTGGCGCGCTTGTTACTGCAACATAACATCATATATATGGATACGTTTGTCGACCAATTGAAAATTGAGTGGCCGCTCTCGCACTCTGGACGCGTTAATTTCGTAAATCCGTACGCAACTGTTTTCAACTCACAATTACCCGATAGTAAGAAATTCGTGTATTATTCGCATGTTCTGAACGAGCTCGACGTGACCGTCGACTATTGCCTGCAATGTTACAACAACAACGACAGCATGGCCTCCTTAGACCATTTCCAAGTTCGACCCGAATACGAGATTTTCTACAAACCAGTATTGGAGGCAGTTGCCAACGCTCAAGTCGATTTAATCCGCCTATATTTAACGCATTCTCGCATATTAGAACCGGATCGCTTATGCGACTACTTGGTCGTTACCAAATTGTCCGAATTTTCACGAGGATTGGACGCGATTTCGAATAAAGTACGTGCCGCGTACGACTATTTGGTCGCTTTGAAACCGACTTATTATAAACGCGATAGGCATCCTCACTGCGTACAAATTTTCGATTCCGCTTCAAGAGCCAAAGAATTTTCGCAGTCTAATTTGCAACAGCTTTGCCGCTCCATTATCCGCAAACAGCTTCGAGGAGTAACTATAATCGATAATCTACGCACCTTTCATCACAAAATAATGCATCTACCTTTGCCGCCTCGTTTAAAAGATTACCTGCTGTTCCGAAATTAAATTATTCGGCGTGCTGTACGCAAAGTCACGGTGATGCGAAGCGAATCGACCGTTGCAGTCGTCCGTAGTCTGGCAGAAGAAGCACGCTCTTGAAAATCTACTCTTTATAACGTAACGTAACGGACTGTCTTAGGAAAAAACTGAAGAAACACGCTTCAGCTACGTACATCCACAACCAAATCAACGTATAAAAATGAGAACGTGTACCTTATGCAGCGCGTACGTACGAACAAATGAGCAATATACAATCGTTTACCATTTCCAGGTTTGAGAAACTATCCAAAAAAAACAACGACAAGCTACGTCCAGTACTTAAAAAAATTTACTGTTTACACACCAATATGAAAGCACTTACGTCAAGCGTAATAGGTACATACCTAAGTTAGTACACGTAAGTAAGTATGTAACTAAGCTTGTAATTGAATGATGAAATAAAGAATAGAAAAATAAACTCTACACGTACAATGCATGTACACGTAGTAATATGAACTTTCTTCACATCGCTTTAATGTTTGATTATACTCGTACATCGCCTGTTAGTAGACTACGTCGACTAAATTATCGGGAATGGACGATAACTACTGACTAGTTGCCCTGTTGCCATTTCGGTACTTATAATACGCTCACTGCCGATTGCTTACGCGCCTAAATCCTCATTCGAGTGACGAATTTCCGATTACGTGCCTCAGCTTAACGCCGCTATCGCCCGGTCGGCGTCGTGTTGTCAAATTCATCTCTCTTTTTTGTGTTTATTTTTTTTTCGTTTCTTATGGTGTTTCTTATGTTTCTTATTTTTATGTTTCTCCGACTTTTCAACCCAAACAGGCGAACTGGAACTGCGCGATTGTTGCTGCGAGGATACTTTAAGGGCGTCGGCACTAAAGCGATGCTGTAATCGCTGCGCGTTTTCACCGCTATCGGTCGTCGTTTTCGAGAGAAGCGAATTCGGTATTATAGGCCCGTATAACAGCGCCGTATTTGCCTTCGTTTTCGAAGACGAATCGTCGACGTGAGCACTGGTGGTCGCCGCTGCCGCTGTCGCCGTCGCCATTGATTCTCCGGAATGCTCGCTCTTACGAAAAGATGGTTTACACTTCAACGATTCTAAATCTAAATTCGCAAATATGCCGCGTGCTGGCGAATATCGGATTTCTCTTTTATTGTCGCGTCGCTGTGTTGTTGTCATCGTCGCCGTTTCAGTCTCCTTGTCGCTAATTGCTTCTCGTTGCGATAGAGGAAGCGCAGTCGCCGTTTCACTCTTCTCGCGTTTCTTTAGTTGGTCTTCGCCGTGCTTTTTCGCTTCGTCTTCGCTTTCTTCGTCGCTAGAACTTAAAAATATCGCCTTGAATAAGTCAATTTTATCGGTAATGCTTTCCATTTGCTCGTCATTCTCCGAATCTGCGTCACCATCATTCGCATTCGCATTCGTTTTCTGTTACAAACAAAAACGAAAAAAAACGTGAAAACCGATTCCGCAATGAACAAAAAAAGAAAAAAAAAAACATTAAAATTCACGAATCACGATCAACGTAGCTCGCTTTGGTAATCGTTATACTCGCGAATAATGTACCTGAGTCGGTGGGTGATCGCTGACGTTGTTTTCACTCTGATGGTTTAGCGCTGGTTGCGGAGACTGCGATCGTGACGACGTCGTATCGTCGGCTATACGGCTAACGTTCGTATTGTTGGTAGACATTTTTAAAAACTCGAAAAGCGAAGCTTTGCAATCGCGTGTTTTCGAGACGCGTTCAGATACGTTACCTTTCGTTTCGCTGTAAAAATAACACATATCAAAAAAGGTGTACTCGTTCGTTGAAATCAAGACTCGGAAGCGAAAGTCGCCTTACTCGAAAGGTTCCGGAATGTTGAATCGTTTACAAATCACTTTATCAGGTTTCCAATCGTATTTTTTCCTCGTTAAAGCGCCGTACATTTTATTTTTAGCCGCGTTCCGTAGCACTTCGGATTCGGCGTCGTAACTTCGCTCTACCGGCGCTGAAACATCGTGAACGTCTTCTTTTTGCGATCCGCGCGTAAATCTGCAGGCGAGGTCTTCGGATAAAGGTCGGTAAAGTCGGGCCGCTTGTTCGAATTCGCATTTTTCTCTTTCTTTCTCCCATTCTGTCATGCTAGTCGGATAAATGCGAGGCATTTCTTTTTCGGCGATCGCCGGAAAGAAAGAAAAGAAAAGAAATCAACATTCGCCACTCGCCAGTAGCGTAACGATCAAGAATTCAAGTTTACTCGACTTACTTACCGGAGAACTGCGAAGAATTTTTCAGCGTTAAAAATTTTTCATATCGATGCTGTTTTTGCTCGTCGTACGCGAACGGTCTAATGCAGCCAACGTTGACGGTTGCGCTCTTGGTTGACGTTTCTTGCGTTTGATTGCGTCGAGGGCTCGTCGATTCGGGAAGCGGAATGTCACTGATTCGCATACAACCGCTATTACTGGTGTTTACGTTTTGTCCTTCGTTTTCGTTCTCGTCGCCGCTAAGCATCTTGGAACGTTCCGAAGCGCGCGATATTCTACTTTTACGAAGGTCACTCATTTTATCGGTGCAATCCCATCTGTTTTTTTTCATTCTTAAAGGTTGGATTTCTGAAAAATTGTACGCAGTGCGTGTATTTTCGCTACGTTTCTAACGTAAAGTTGAGCGTACCTTTCGGAATGGACGGCAAAGCAAACGGCTGTCTAGTCTTAGAGGCGGTCGTCGTACTCACGTAGAATCCCTCGATGCAGTTTGTATTTCTCGGCGATAAAGGTTTTCGTTGGGCGCACTTGGCTTCGCCAACGCAAGGTAAGGAAAAATCATAGTTGGACATATCTTCCGTGTTGTAGATGTCGTCGTCGTCGTCTTCGAAAACACTGACTCCGAAAGCCTATGCGTAAGAAGCAAAACGAAAATTCGTCACAACAAATACATGACGTAGAAGAGTACGTTTATTTATAGGCGTTTTATTGGACTCGTGTCGTGTCTGCTTCTCAGACAGCCCGCCGTAGGCACTAGGCAGTCGCAAGTTGGAAATTCAATAAAAAGCCCGCAGCACCAAGTTACCACGTACTCGTAAAGGCAATACTGCGACGCGACGTATGTAAACGTACGTACATATCGCTGTTCGTGTACATATGTATCACGTAAATATTATGTATGTACTTGGGTAAAATAATACTCGTATTCGTATTAAATCAACTATTCCATTTACCTGGCCGCGAATCGATTTTCCAGCTACGGTTAGAACCGATAATTCGGGTCGCCCGGACGAAAGCACCGGCTTACGATCGATTCCCTGGTAGCCGAGCCCGAAAGCGTTCTGCTTTGGATTAGCGACGTAAGCTTGATAGTCGTTCGGCGCGAAAGTAAGGTCATCCAAGTCGCCTTCGAATTCCGGCTCGCTACCGGACGCGTGCGAGTCGCTGTCGCGGTCGACGACAACGTCGACGGTGTCGGAGTCTGTTGGCAAACGACAACCGTACGTTTTTCTACCTTCGCCAGGCTGTCGTTGACGTTGTCGTTTGTGTAACTTTTTCTCCTTTTTACTGATTCGTGGACCGACTCCTTGACCCGGTCGCCAACCCATCTTCACGAGTAACTTAACGCCTACCGTATCACTGAAAGCATAACAAATGTGGCGCAGGTTACCTACGAGTATCCACCGGCTTATAAGAAAATATAAAGTATATGAACACGCAACCGGCGTTCCCTGCACCTGCATACGCGCATCCGGGTCGGCGCAACAGGCTGATGCACTACGGTTGCTTGCATCGTATGGCATTTCGACCGTCAGCGTCTGCAGTGATTCGTAAGTCAATCGAAGATGAACTTCAGAGGCTTCGATTTCGGTGCGACAAGCCCGATAACAAAACGAAAGGTACACGTACCGAGTAGGAGCGAGCATTTCTCGTACGAACGTAGTGTCGAATACGCAATGCTGCTCGTTTGGTGCGGTTCTGCTGCGTTTCTTGGAATTGGACAGGTCAACTTTGGAGGTTTTCGCATCGAAGGTCGGCTTTACTTGCAAAGACATCGGGCATATTCCGTACTCTCCAGTGTCCTGTCAAATTATACGTAATATGTAAAAAAAATTTCTTCGTAACTAGCAAGCCGTAAAAACGCAAGAAGATAACGTATGCTGTATTCGCGTACCTCTTCATCCATGAAATCAAAAATCGATTTATCTTTGGAGCGAGTACGGTTTGTTCGAGACGAAACAAAGTTGGCAGGCCTCCAACCTTCCACAGATCCAACAGAGTTGAAGAATCCAGCGCTGAAGCCGCCGGTAAATGCTCCGTGAAATCTTCTGCGACCACGTTCATCTTTCGCGTACTGATCCTCCACTGTTATAGGTTTTTTTCTTGGTATCGAATCTGTAGTGAAAACCACCAAGTCAACAATTGCGAAGTAATAATCGGTCGATTGACTACGAGTAGGAATCAAAATGATAATAGTACTTATCCAAAATGCCTTACCTTCATCAATTGGATCTAGCGCGTTACCGTAACTCGCGAAATCGTCTTCATCTGACGACATGACTGATGATAAAATAGAAACCAGCAGAGAGAACAGAAACGAATAAACTCTCACCTACAACAATTTCCCAACTGAACACTGATATTGAACATGATTAAAAATAATCTACTCTTCTTTATACAAAAAAACAAAGTTCAGTTGATGGTTGATAGGTAGTTGAATTAAGAAAATGAAATTATGATAATGATAAATTGATAAGCTTCACTTTACTTCAGCTTCACTCACGTCAGTCACGTGTCACGTCTTGTCGTGACGTCTTCGTTCCGCCCGGACCGGAATCAGAGTTACCGTACCGATTCCAGTGTTCCGGTTCACGTGTTCGTGTTCTCACGTTTCGGATTTCGGGTTTCAGTTCCACTTTTTAAGTTTCGGTTTCTGCGACCATGCCCACCCACCATCCATCACGCTTTTTGGCTTAGCACTTAGCAGTGGGGCAGGGCCAGTAGGTGCCACTGCCACGTGCCTGACGTGCCAGTGCCATGCTTTTTTTGCTTTTTTTTGGTGGTTGCTGGTTTGGCTGGTTGGCCGGTTGCGTTGGACGAGCGTGGTCGACGGAATAACCATGGAATAACCATTCACAGCGTTCTCTACCGTTGAAAATATGTAGTACCCGATCACGTGACTTGAAATCACACGCCATGTTGGTAAATCGAATAATTTAGTTTAGTGTTTTTGTATTATTTTGATCGGTTTTAGCGTTTCATCGTTAATCAACACTTCGATGCGAAAATTTAGCCGGCGATTAGTATTTTTTAAAATATATTTTGTTTCTAATTAGTTTATAGACTGGGTAACTTTTTTTTTACGTGATCGTTATCATTATCATTATAATTATTGTCTAGTTGTGTAAAGTTTGTATGATGGCGGAATATACAACAGTTGCCCAAGACACCATTAACGCTGTTCAGCTCGAAATTGGTAGCAATCAAAATGAACTGTATTTTCGGAAACCTTTCGATCCGGTTGCTTACGAGTTAGATTCGACTTTTCGTTTAACCAAGTTTGCCGACTTGAAAGGTCGCGGATGTAAAGTACCGCAAGAAGTTTTATCCAAATTGCTGTCAACTTTACAACAATCCGAAGAAAATGGTCAACAAGAAGAAGAGCATTCTAATTTTATGCAACTGCTTCCGCAGCCGCGTTTGGGTAAGTACGAGTATAATTAGGATGTGCGGACCAGCTGAATGAATCAGTCGAATTGACTGAAATCGAAGGATGAACTGCGAGCCAGTAGGCTATTTTCAACGCGGTAATGAAAGATGTTTGGGTATAGCGATTACGACGGAATACGCGTCTACAATCGCGTGCCCTGTCAATCCGAAACAGCTAATCAATCGGCCACAAACGCGTTCGAATAGCTAAACAAATGTTTCCCGCGCTCTGCTTGCGAAGAAACTACAGACGAACAGCGATTTAGCATCATGTTTTTGTATAGTCGTTTTTTTTTTTTTTTTCATACGGTAATATATTTCAGGAATTGGCATGGACTCGTCGGTTACGCCGCTTCGCCATAATGGTTTATCGTTAGTTCAAACTACAGACTGTATATATCCGATTGTGGACGAACCGTACATGATGGGTATTGCAAATTTTGTCGCGGTTACTAATGCGAACCAGTGTGTCGTGTCGCAGAATTCTGACATTCGAATTTGTTTTCCTTTCAGGAAAAATTGCCTGTTCGAACGTTTTGAGCGACTTGTACGCGTTGGGTGTTACCGATTGTGATAATATGTTGATGATTCTCGGAGTTTCGATTAAGATGACGGAAAAAGAACGCGACGCTGTCGTGCCTCTCATTATGAAAGGATTCCGGGTAAGAACGTGTATCGTACGGGTCGAGGATTCGAAAAGCGATTTTTAATCTCGATGTTTGCTTAATATTTAGGACTGCGCCGCTGAAGCCGGAACTTTTGTCACCGGTGGGCATACCGTTGTGAATCCGTGGTGCACTTTGGGAGGCGTTGCCACCAGCATATGTCAAATCAACGAATATATCGAGTAAGAATCGCCAAGCCTGAGTTTCCTACCATCATTAAGCGAAGCACTCCGAGGAGTGCGTAGTTTAAGTTGGCTGGAATCTAACGCGTATTTCGTATCCATTTTTCAGATGTAATAACGCCGTAGTCGGCGATGTAATCGTATTAACCAAACCTCTTGGAACGCAAGTTGCCGTTAACGCGCATCAGTGGTTAGAGCAACCAGAAAGGTGGAATCGTATCAAATTGATAGTCTCGGAAGACGACGTCAACAAAGCTTACCATAGGGCTATGGACTCGATGGCGCGCCTAAATCGTACCGGTATGTAACGTATCCGTAAAACAGTTGGTTTCATTTTTTGCCCGCTCAATCGTATTTATTTGAATATCTAGCGGCCAGATTGATGCATAAATACAACGCCCACGGCGCCACAGATGTTACCGGATTCGGATTACTGGGTCATGCGCAAGCGTTGGCTAAAAATCAGAAAAAAGAAGTTTCGTTTGTGATTCATAATCTGCCTATAATCGCCAAGATGGCGTCTGTAGCTAAGGCTTGCGGAAACATGTTTCAGTTACTACAAGGAAGTTCCCCCGAAACTTCAGGTAAACACGTTATACTATGTACTTGTTTCGCAAATACGTTCGAATTTGCGTTTTTCGTTGTTTTCAACAATACAATTACCGAGAATTACCTACATGAAATTTTTTCAGGAGGATTGCTCATTTGCCTGCCGCGAGAACAAGCGGCCGCTTATTGTAAAGATATTGAAAAGCAAGAAGGTTATCAAGCTTGGATTATTGGTATCGTCGAAAAAGGAAATAGAACTGCGAGGATCATAGATAAGCCCAGAGTAATCGAAGTACCTACTAAAGAAAAAGAAGGAAGTTTGTGGTAATATTTAAAAACGTGTTCCCGTGTGTAATTTTTTTTCCATTTCAAATTACGATTATTTTAAATTTTATTATAATAATTAT
>FIZV01048643.1:0-15158 GCA_900050545.1 Trionymus perrisii | reverse complement strand
CTAAATTTAACAATTTTGAAAAATTTAACAATTTTGAAAAATTTAACAATTTTGAAAAATTTAACAATTTTGACAAATTTAACAATTTTGAAAAATTTAACAATTTTAAAAAATTTAACAATTTTGAAAAGTTTAACAAATTTTGAAAAAGTGATAATTTTTGAAAATTCTTCAGTTTTTGCGAATTAGAGAATTTAAAAAAATGCAACGTTCAATTATTTCTGAAAATGTGAAAAAATAATTATTCTGAATTTTAAAGAAACTTCAAACCTCGAATTCTTCAAAAAATTGAATTTTCAATTCAATCCATGATACACCCATTTGAAAAAGTGACACCGTAAAGTAACAACTTTCTGACTTCCCTATATTTTTCCTCTCAGAATCGCTACTGATCTGCAGCTCTGCACTCTTTCTACCTCTTCACATAAAGAAGGTAGAACTTTGCGTCTTGTCGTATCTCTCACCCTATCATGTGAACCAAAATCATTACTCCAATGTTTACCCATTTACCCTTCGCTTTTTCGCGTTTCTTTCTACGAGACGACGATGTCACTCGTTTCGCAGTAAAGTTCATTTCTCTCAAGAGTAGTATGTGCGAGTTTTCTCTCTCTCTCTCTCTTTGTGGGTTCAGCAGTCGCTTCAAGAGGCAAGGTAAATCCGCAAACGTACGTGTACGTTGGTATTTTTTTACATTTACTCGTATTCGTCGTATTTGTAACGTGAGTTTGTGCATGCAGTGCACAACCATCGCGGGGGAAACTGTATTTTCCTTATTACATAACGTCGCATGTTATACCCTGTTTCAAAAAACAAAAAAAACACTTGATCATCAACACCCTTTTGTGCAAAGAAGTTAAAAATAAGTAATGAAACAACGTTTTTGTCAACTATTGCTTGGAATTGTTTTATTGGTCGAATCCTTATCATTTCCTATTCCCTCTTGCCCAACTGCTTGACGCGATTTTTATTCTTATTCGGAACAGGATAAGATTCCCCCTTTCTTCCTTTCTTTTGCCCTGCCATGTAAGTATCTTTTTATTATTGTTTGCTTGTTTGCTGTTCTTTTCTTTTCACTTTGAATTGTAAAACGTACGACGCGACGTACGTTCTTCCTCATCAAATGTCAATTTGCGATAGAATCACTCGCTTCAATGTATTTGGTAAGCTGCGGCTCGAGAATGCAGGTTATTGTACATAGTTCTTTTTACTCGAATATGGATAAGGAGAGTACCAAGCTATGCGCCACCATATTCGCTGTATTAGGGCGGATTTATGCGATGACAATTTTCATTAAACGAGTCATCGAGCCAAAAAAGGAAAAAAGAAATGAAGGAAAAAGCTCGTCCGAAGCACACGTTGCGGCATGGCAGTGGCGATGATCGTTTACAGAAGCGATTTTCATTTATATTCGTGGCACGCTTAAACAAATTACTGTCGTTAGTTAACGAGCACATGAGCAGAAGTTTAGTCGTCTATTTGTACACGCTTGCGCGTGTAATGTCGCCACTAGCCGCTAATAAATTCGTTGTAGTTGTAGATATTGCGATTGCAACTACCATGCTGGATGGAGAGGCTGGATGACACATTTCATTTGTCTGCTCCTTTCGGTTAAACGGCTGCAAATTATCCTTCAACGTGGCCTCCCTATTCACGTACTTGATAATTTATAAAACGTTGCTCATCTTGGTGGTTAATTGAGGAAATACGGCGATATCGAGATAACGCTTTCACAAATACGTACTCGTACTATCTTCGACTCGTAGTACGCGATTCATTTTCTAGCGCCTCTCGTCTTGGGTCCTTTTAGAGCTTGCTTCGTTTTGCAGAATCAGACTTAATGACGTTACAAAAACTACCACTTTATCGAGATAGTTACTCGCAGGATAATGGAAAGAAAATCCGGGTCCTGGGCGAAGAAGTAATGTGGCATATGTGGCCTCTCTTCCTTAGACAAAAAAAAATTATTTTATTTTTTCTAAGAGGCCCAAAATGCGGGCCAGAGGAAAACCCTTTTTCCTGCCTCACTCAGGTTGAGCCTGAATACTCGTATTTATACGTGATTTCGATTTCGAGCCAGTTAAAAACTGTCCAATCTTCGCCTTTCCACGATTGAAAAATTGATCCATTTTATTCCCATCGATGACTCGAAAACAGAGTTGGGCAGAACGGACTCACGAATCGAACATTAGGAATCTCGCTCATCTACCATTCCTGAATGGAGAAGAATCGATTCGTTTCGATTCATTCGTCACGTGACCGCACATTCTTCAGGATTCTTTCCCCCTAACCCTTATGATGAATTTGGTAGAGAGAGTACGCTTATGCTAACTAGAGTGAGCTAGAGTGAAAGGTGCGAGACGAATGCCCAAGGAATTGCGTTCATTCTCCGCTATCAAGGAGCGGATCATAGAATCCGTTCTTTCTGCTCTTTAATTGAATCGATTCAGAACGCATTCTGAATTTGCCCGTCTCTGCTCGAAAATAATTCGAGTTATTCATTTCCTCGATTGTACAAATTAACCTTAAGAACGAATATCTTATGTACCTACCTACCTAATTATCGTACTTAATTGGTTCCGTTGTTGTTGCCGAATCATTTTCACGTAAGCTAGATATCATTATTTTACCCGAAGCTTTTGTGTACCTACACGACATGACATGACATCTACAGCGTACTTTCACCCCATCTTCATTGATCCCCGCTGCTAACCTCCGCTTCTCTTTCTTTACTCTTTTTCTCGTCGGTAACTTGTTCGAGATTTTTCATCGAATCGGAGGTAGTAAAAGCGTAAACAACTTAACGAGCTTGTTGGCATATTGCGGATACTTCTGCGGTAATGAAATGAATACAAAGCAAACAACGCAATCACAAAACTACCCATACCACACCGTGCCATAGAGACAGATCTCGTACGAGTACGTAATGTCGACAAAATTCTCAATATATTACCACTCCCCGCGCCAATCTGCGTATGTTTCCACTTCCACCTCTTTATGGTATATTTTAATGAGCTCCAATTTCTCAGCTGTTTCTAGCTATTGTACTCCCTTTTTGAAATACGAGTAGGTAGCTGTGAGCCAGCCCCAGTACACCTATCTTTGTCAAGTAAATCGTTGCTCTTTGATTTTATGTACCTAACATTCTCAAACATGATTTTCCATCCTTTTGATCGATATGTTACAGTTAGGTAAGTGTCTGGATTAGTACAGACTTGACTTTAGATTGACAGAAATGTGCTTTTGCCAGAGGATATTCTAATTTCTAGCTCTATGAGTACTCTGTTTTTGGATTTGATGAGATACTTTAATAATTAGTTCGCGATTACTTCCTGGTTGGGTTGTGGTGACGCGACGTTATCAAAGGTTGAATGATACAAATTCTCTTTCCATTAATTTAAGCAGGTAAATTCTAGATGTAAAAAATGTAGCCAAAAAATCATTAATAATTTAACATAAACGTTTAAGAACGGGAGCATTTTTAAAAGAATTCATGAAGGCCATTTTTTTTTTTAATTCTTCACAATTTCATGGTAAGTTGAGAGATTTTAATTAAAAAACTTGCATAAGTACTGAGGTACTTACAATTATGTAAGTTTTTGCAAAATATTTTATGCTTTGCAAAATTTTTGGTGAAAGTATGAATTTTTTTGAGATTTTGTGAAAAATTATCCAAATTTTTTGAAAATATAAAAAATTGCTAAAAAATTATTTTGAAAGATTTTTCAAATTATTGAGAAGAATCCATTAGTTTTTTTGACGTTTTGTGAACAAAATTTCTGTAATTCTATGAAAAATTCTAAAAAAAAATTTGTAATTTTTCTGAAATTCTTATGTAATTATCTAAAACATTGAAATCTTTAAATTAATTTTTTATACCTAACATTTTCATGTTTTTGCTCTGGCTCACAAATTTCAAAAACATGACAAAATCTGTAACGAAAATTCGTCACAAAAAACGGTCGTGCTGACTTTTAGATATTTTGTCAGACATTTTGAAACATGAATTTTTAAAAATTTGAATGACTTTAGATATTTTGTCAAACATCCTGATTCCTGAAACAAATTTTTTTTTTTGACTGTTAGATACCTTGTCAGACATTCAGATAAGATTTCCCCCATTCCTTTCATTACACAATGAAACGTAGAATAGAAACGTTTCATTTAAGGCCATATTTTCCAAGACCGTTTAATTTTATGGACTAGAGAGTAGAGATCATTCTTATTCTCAAGACATGACTATGAATACGGTCCAATAATAAAAATACGTGAATCGAAATTATTTTTCTCTTCAATTTTTTTTTTTTTTTTTTAAATCAATATTCATGACCATCTATACTCGTAAGTGCAGCCTTTTCGACATACCCGGATAAAATTATACCCTACAATGTGGCTTAAGTACCAGGCACATTGCAATTGTATCGTTTTCGCAGAAGTAAATGGTACCTCTTTTTACCGATTTGCATAATCGACAACAAGCCGGTATGTTTTTGCATACACACTGACAACAACCGTACCATGAAAATAACATCATCGTAAAATAAAACGAGATAGCAAAGGTAACGAGATATACTCATATTTGCACTTGTTGATATGGAAAAATACAATTTAAAAAGTTTTGACTGTACAACAGCCAAATAATATTACCGAATTAATGGCCAAAAGTGGCCGAGTATAATCGAACAAAATACGCGAAAATAATCGAATAAAAATACGCGATATTCTCAACATGGAAAGATTCCGGAATAGGTGAAGGATTAACTGAAGCAATGCACTCAAAAATTCTGAGAAAAGATATGGCAAAATTGATTTGTTTAATGAATAACAATGAAGGTATACATTTTCCTGAAATTCATCCTGCTTTGAAGATATTTTTGGCTTTAGAAAAAAGGTTAATTTACCCTCAAATACCTTCTTATTTAAAAAAAAAAAAAATGCAAACTATTTGAATTGAACGCCATCTAGCGTTGTATCTATGTACTATGCTAAGGGTGACTTCTTCTTAGCTAATATTCTTTGAAGAAGAGGATAATGAAATGTTAAAATGGAGATTTTTTGTGTACTGTTTAATATTTTTATTTAATGATCTGATAGTTTATACTTAATTTTCTTAATTTAATACATAATATTTTGTTACTGTGAAACATTTATTTAGAAAATCTCCTGAAGAGTGTGATTCCATGATCCAGGCTTGTCTTACTTTCATTTAAAAATTTCCATCAACCAACTGTTGCGTCAGTAAGTTTTTTGAAATGAGCACCGGACATGAAAATTTAAATTGTTTTCATATTTCAATTCTATAATTATTTTTTGCATTTCTATTTCAGAGACAACAATGATTTTCAACAACAGCATGATAATGCTAACTTCATTTTCAGTAGGGTTTTTGTTATTGTTGCTCACTGCAGGAGAAGAAAGCAAAAAGGACTGTATCGGGTTCACACTAACGACGCTGTCATCCAAAGTGACGTTTCAAATACAAGAGGCGGAAATATACGGAGGAAATTTTTACAAGAATTACTCAGCAAAAGTAGATCCAAGTGTTATAAATCGCATCAAGTTTTATAAAAATAAAAATGCTACTTTGGGTGCATGCGGATTATCCGATTTAAGGAAAACAGATTTAGTCAATACTACAGGTGCTTTTGGAATAATACAACATTCCAGTGATCCGGAACTTAAAGTTGGTAAAATGTATTTTAAAATTATGCCGACAGTAGAAACAGATGTTGGCTATATTCCTGATATGAATTATTATCATAACTGTACATTTGACACACCTTACCATGAAGGTGACAATTATATAATAACATGTGTTTAATTTACAAACCTTATGCATGTAACACTTCATTTTATCAGTGTGAGAAAAGGGAGAGAAAATGTTTGATTTACTCGTAGTTTTTATGCTCAGTTGTATTGTATTAAATATGTACCTAATTGTAGCTCGGTACGTCTTGTTGTTCCTTAATTTATACATCATGATACTCGATTACTCATCTACTTCTTACCCATTACTTACTATGTTTATCAACGATAGTTAATTTTTTTTTTTTGGTGATAACAAGTTCAAAAAATATATTATATTCACATCACATGACTCGTTACCTTAGTTGCAAAAAGTAGTATGTCCAATTTTTTATAAAACGTGTATTTTCCACTTTAGAGTTGATCTAGTAGTTGTAAAAGGTAGTATGTCCAAAAAAAAAAAAGTCAAAAATTTGTCTATTTTCAGAATTATTTTTTAGTTGCGTATTTTTAAAAATGTTTTTCTTCCGAATTTCTTCTTCCTACACATCTTAAAAACTGATTCTGAGAGAGTTTTTCTAATAAAAAAAATGAACATAATTAATAAGTATAATTAAAAACATAATGTTTTTACTTATTAATTATGAAGGAGCGAATGGTATAAGTTCAATGTTACACCATTGCTTTGAAAATTCTTCTCAAGGTAAAATGGAACTGTGGCCTGCAATCTGCGTATCTGATCGATTCAGGTGCTGCAGTTTCATTGGTAAATAGAACGTTTTTAGACAAAATAATGAAAATGTGCAATACTGGTCTCGTAAAGGAATATACATTAGGGCGTGCTCCTTTTGTTTTTGGTGCGGGTGGTCACAAAATTGGAAAGTTAAACACGTCAGTACATAAGGTGTCCATTGAAGAAAATAAAAAAAAATCTGGCTTTATTTTTATGTCATTGATGGAATTAAAAATTACTTAATACTAGGTTCGGACCAATTAAAAAAGCTACAAGGAGGTGTTGTGTAGTGTGTAGAACAAAATAAGAATAATTTTGTCCTACAGTACCTAGCCTACCGAGTGTGTAAAGATCTACATTCACGAGTTGAAATGGTCCACCGACCTTTGGGGCATACTAAATTTCGCCCAGACGCATACTTCGGCCAGTTCAAAATTAATTGGAGAAAATCAGTTGCCAACACATTGAAAGACGTGTGCCGAATTGCTTTGCAACGTAAAAATGTAACTGCCGTGTTGTTGGAAATGAATGTGGCGAAACGTTTATACCGACATACGATTGGGTCTCATTTTTCAAAGAAAGGAATGGTGGTCGACTTCAGGGTATATGTCATTCGCATAATTTTTCAACTTCGACTGCCGATCCTGGTGATATTCAATATCGCGAAACCAGTTACGTCGAAGGAGATACAGTATTGTCAAACCGAATGTTTCCCAAAAATGTAAGCTATCCGAAGGAAGAACCTAAAATTATTCCTCCAGCTGAACTCATCAATCAAAGAAAGCACTCGCTATTTGTATCACTCAAAACAGCCATCTCTCAGAAACATACATGTCCTAAACCGGTAGTGTAAATTAATAGAAGTTTTTTTGAAATGGAAACTCGTCGTGAAAATTTAAATTGTTTACATATTATTATTTTTTTTTGGGCTCACATGGCGAAGTGCGGGTACCTAACTTACAATAAATTGTTGTGTTTTACACCGCACTTAGGATCATTGCCGTATTATTTTAATTCTATAATTATTGTTTGCATTTCCGTTTTAGAGGCAATAATGATTTTCAAGAGCGTGATAATGCTAAATTCATTTTCAGTTGTGTTTTTGGTAATGCTACTCCCTGGAGAAGGAAGCGGAAAGGACCGTATCGGGTTTACACTGAAGACACTGTTAACCAATGTCACCTTTCAAATTCAAAAATAGGAAATATACGGAGGAATTTTTTACTAGAGTTACCCTGCTAAAGTAGATCCAAGTGTCATAAATGATATAAAGTTTTATAAAAGTAAAGATGCCACTTTTGGTGCGTGCGGATTAACTCATTTAAGAAAAAAAGATTTAGTCAATATTACTGGTGCTTTTGCAATAATACAACATTCCCTTGATCCGAAACTTGAACTTTGTTTCAAAATTATGCCCACAGTAGAAACAGACGTTGGCTATATTCCTGATACAAATAATTATCATAACTGTACCTATGACATAATTTATCAGTTATCATGAAGGTGACAATTATACATATAATAACATGTGTTTAATTTACAAATCTTGTGCTTCTAATGATTAATTTCATCGATCATTCATAGTTGATTACAATTTTTTTGTGATAAATGGACCACAATAGACATAACTATGATTTTTTGTGTAAATACTGTTTAATATTTTTATTTAAGGATCCAATAATACTGGTGTAGGTAATATGTATATGGTATGTTCAATATTTCTGTTCAATGATTCGATAATATCAATTGATTTTCTTAATTGAATACTCGTTTTATTATAGTGAAATACAAAATTCTCTTGAACGGTGGGATTCTAGGAGTGTCCAACTTTCATTTGAAACTTTCCATCAACCAATTGTTGCGTCTGTAAGTTTTTTTGAAATGAGTACGCAGCAAAGAAATTTAAATTGTTTTCATATTTTAATTCTATAATAATTATTGTTTGCATTTCCGTTTCAGAGACAATAATGATTTTCAAGAGCGTGATAATGCTAAATTCATTTTCAGTTGTGTTTTTGGTAATGCTACTCCCTGGAGAAGGAAGCGGAAAGGACCGTATCTGGTTTACACTGAAGACACTGTTAACCAATGTCACCTTTCAAATTCAAAAATAGGAAATATACGGAGGAATTTTTTACTAGAGTTACCCTGCTAAAGTAGATCCAAGTGTCATAAATGATATAAAGTTTTATAAAAGTAAAGATGCCACTTTTGGTGCGTGAGGATTACCCCATTTAAGGAAAAAAGATTTAGTCAATATTACCGGTGCTTTTGTAATAATACAACATTCTCGTGATCCAAAACTTGAAGTTTGTTTTAAAATTATGCCCACAGTAGAAACAGACGTTGGCTATATTCCTGATACCAATAATTATCATAAATGTACCTATGACACACCTTCGCATGAAGGCGATAATTACCTATATAATAACATGTGTTTAATTTACTGCTTCTAATGATTAATTTCATCGATCATTCATAGTTAATTACAATTTTTTTGTGATAACTGGACCACAATAGGCATATTTAGATTTTTTGTGTACATACTGTTTTATATTTTTATTTAAGAATCCAATAATATCTACTTGATTTTCTCAATTTAATACATGTTTTGTTATTGTTATTGTGAAACATTTATTTAGAAAATCTCCTGAAGAGTGTCTTCCTATAATTTAAAACAGTCCAGCAACCATCTGTTGTGTATGTAGGTTTTTTAAAATTACCAGGATGCTGTGAAGGAAACAAAATTTGGTGTTGATTTACTACAAGGTCCGGATGCTGTTGCATTTAAAAACAAACCATTCGCTACTGATGTAAGACATTTCTCAACTGTAAGTTTCCTGATGTTTGTTGCTTTCTCGGTAAATCCTTGTAGGCTGATTCACAAGGGAACTACCAGAACTGCCCGGCTTCCAAATTTTCTTTTGAAAAGAAAATTGACCCCAATGAAGCAGTTATTTAAAAAAAAAAAAACTACGACACAAAATCCACCACATAACCCAGTTCTTCGTTCGCTTGAATAAAAACCAACTCGCAACGCAGCAGGCAACCCTTTTACAAATTCCAATTTAAAACAAGCTTATTACAAATTCAGTACCTAGCTCAACAGATTACGTCGTCGACCGTCAATGTCGCAGGTTTACTTATTCACACAGCAATATATGAAATACAAGGACTGTTGCACTGAGCAGCACCACCTCGTATTGTCACCTTATTCTCACGTCAACCTCAAGCATCTGCGATAAAATAAATCACCCGAAGTACTCCATCAAAAGCATCGAACACAATAGACAGCGTGCAAGTCGCTTCGCTCGAATATACGTACAAGTGCGACGCTTCCATTCAAAAATACGCTCCCTATTACCGTAAAAATACCTTCACTGGTGCTCGACAATTTCAAAAATGTGATCTTCTTAAGAGCTTTTGAAAGTTGAGAGAATTTCCTCTCTCCCCATGTGGCATAATTCGCTCGTCGAGTCGTTGGAATATTACCTATGCATGCGGAAAAGGAAAATAAGCTACCTGTAAGAACACCTCCTCCCCTCTTTAATTCATTTCTGCAGGTGTTAGAAGGGGCACACCCGCTAGATGTACTTTCACGACGAACGATGTAAAAGCTTTATTATTTCCACATCGTATTCTTAATTCTTTTCGCAGAATGGAGTCGAGGACGTTAAACGATACTTCGGGTACCTGCAGGTTTTTTCCAATGAAAAAAGTTTGTTCGCAGTACGCCATTTTGTTCACCCCTTTTTATGTGTTGGAGTTTTAAAATTATCATACAACTTTCACATATAACACGTATTTTTCACTTTTATGAACCATTCTAACACGTAAGTTAATCCTTAATAGCGAAACCAGCTCGATTTTCTCATTCACCGAGGAAAAATTCTCCAGGTGTTGTTTTTCTTCATAAAAACACATCTTGCAGAGAAAAGGAAAGACGTTAAAATTCCACCAAAATAATAAACCACGTTTGAAATGAAGTTTGCCGCCTTTGGAAAGGTCGGAAATAGGATATTTTGGGTCAGTTGGGCGAAATCTACGGCGGAAAAAAAAAACTAATTTCGTTAATTCTACCGTATCACACGAAGAGCTCGGCCAACCATAAATTGACATAAATTTACTCCGACATCGATATGGTCGACTCTTTAAAGCGCTGTATTGCTTCGTGCCTTTAATAAATCGGTCATATTTCAACATAATCCTCGCCTGAAAACGAATTACCGGCTAGAAATTCGTTTAAAAACCGCCTACAAATTAATGTATCTCCAGCCAGGGGTGCTTTATTTCCGAATTACCAATTTCCGCAGATGAAAATTCGACTTTTTCATTTTCCAGGCTATCTATGGCTCATTCCAAGAGTTCCTCCGGCCGTAAATTTAATACGGAAGAAACAAAAATTTCATTTACCTGTAAGTAGTGATCCTTTTTCATTCACCGATTCCTCCTATAGTCTCCAAACTGCCGACAGGAATTAACGAATCGAAATCTACTGGAGGTATACCCAGATGTGTCGCGAGTTACTGACGTACTTAGTTGTGAAGAAAGAGACGAGTTGAAGAAAGCCACTCAAGTGAAAACGGAGTTACGTTCGGAGGTAAACAAGCAGATCGAAAAGGGGAAGCAGAATGAAATAATTATTCGACAACTAACAGAATTAAATATACAGTTTGAAGAAAAAATGCGAAGAAATATAGAAACGAGGAAAATGGTAGAAAGGTTAGCGAAGGTGTCGCAGGAACGGGAAGCAGTGTTAAAGAAAGAACTCGAAAAAATGGAAGAGAATAAACCACCGGTGCTGAAGATCTACGCCATGGACAAAATGATGGAAGAATTGAAGTTTGCAGACAGGTGAGACCATTCGATCCAACGTACTTTTTTAGGTACAATGGATATTACTTCTTAGGAGACGGTATCGTATATCAAGTAGTACGAAATAGCTTCGCAAACGTCAAAGAAATTGACCAAAAAATACCGACGTCGCCGTATTATGGCTCAACGATTCCGTTGAGGTCATTGTTCGAGAATCTGTCATGTTTACCAAAGACGCCGTCGAGGGTAGTACTGTCGTTCGCTGACGTCGATACGACAAGCGGAAGCGCAAACATGAAAAAGATAGAATATTATGTTTCTGCGATATTGACGTTACTGCAGCTTCGAGGGACGTCTAGGATACTAATTTGCCCATTAATTAAGTCACCGAGAAGCAACCAGAGCTAGAGCAGAGTTAAACGATGATCTCAAATATCACTGGAAAGAAAGGGCACATTGGAAACACTACGAATACCTTACAGAGATAGAGCGAACCATAGAGGAAGGTGATCATCGGGAGAGAAAAGTTGTAGGAAAAAATGTTTTTTTGAAAAACGAGACGCTGAGAACGTGCAGGAGAATAATTAAAAAGAAAATCGACGAAGATCAAGCGAATGAAGCTAGACAGAGAAGTCCAGAAAAGAAAGTACAGCTTGTTCGTAGAAAACGTCAACAGAGTTGATTGATTATTGTATAGCTATAATAGATTTCGTGGGGCACACCGGTTGGTGGGAAATTCTCTTCCTCGCCTACTAGAAAAAGACAAATTTTCGAAATCTATTATTACAGAAAATTTTGGGGCATTATGTAGCGAGCGAATTTGTAGAGTAACCGGTGTGCAACACTGTTGTTGCGTTTGTGTTTGTTTAGAAGCTAATAAAATGCTTTTTTACTGTCTGTTAACTAAAAAATTCAAATTGATATACGTATTATGTTATGATGCTAATGTGTAAGAAACAAATTTGTAAAAAGAAGAAAAGTATTTGTGATTTATTTTTAAAGTAAAAGAAGAATTCTTATGTTTTGTATATTTTCGTGCTTCAATCATTCAATACATCGATCAATCATCATTGTGTGAGTAGGGAAATATCTATATTCAACTCTCCACATTGTGTGAGTAGGGAAATATCTATATTCATCTCTCCACAGTGAAAAAATTCAAAGTCGAAAATAAGGACCAATTTCAATGGAGACAGCAATTCTCTTTTTTTTTGCCGAAGCTAAGTTTATTTCATGAAAACCCAAGGCATATATGGCAATTCGTTCAATTTCCACGCTAAATCGACTCGATGTCGAAAAAAAACACCGCCTTACAAACCAATTACAGCCTTCTGCTGGTTGAATTAATCGTAATACTACGCAATATTCGTATTCGGCGCGCATTTCAAATTCAAAAAAAAAAAAAAAAAAACTTTCCAATAACGTTGTCGAATGAGCTTCAAAAAGCCCACTATTATTTTTCACCTCGAAGAAAATAATTTTAATGGCAAAGAAATCTCGAAATGAATGGAACGGAAAGAGAGCAAGAAAGAAAATATAAAACGTGCCAAAAGTATAAAATTTGATTCTCACTTAGCGTTCTAATTCGATACGTCTCGTGAATCCAAATCAGAAGTTACGTATTTTCGAAGGAAAAAACAGTCTTCGACAACGATATCGTCTCATTTGACAGAAAATTTACGTAGAATTTAAAAGATCGCGAAAATACGGCTCGAGATGAAGAAAGAATTACCCTCGAGAGTAAAAAGCTTTCACATCGGAGATAATTTTCATTTTTACCCCTCATCTGTCTGCTTTTAAGCTGATAGCTTAATACTTCCTGTGGCAAGAATTACCGCGACGTAAGTCTCGCGTCTTTGCTGTTTAAATAACCGGATAAAACTTTAGCCGCAAATTTTAATCTTCTTAATTAAAGATTCATTTCGTACGAAAGCTTTATTTATATTTTACACTATATACTTACACGCGGTCTTTTAAGGTACCTGGTAAAGAGTGCATTTTCAAGTTCCATTGATAAGTTCTATAAAAACACAACATTGGCAATGCTTTGGAAAGTTATTCGAAACCGTGGCATGGAAAAAATAACGAGAAGTAGATAGGTACCTACTTTAATTTAGCTGCTGATTAAAAAACACTTTTAACAATATTGGTTATTTTCCCTCAGATTAACTAAACTTGGAACCATACAATTGTAGAGTTGAACTTTTTGAAAAAATTGCCAAAGCCCATTGAGATGACAAATTTTGGTTCCAAATATTATTCAATTTTTTAAATTTAATTAAAATCAAATTTCAACAATAGGCTATTAGTTTATTTTTCCTCAAATTAACTAAACTTGAAACCCTACAATTGTATGTCTCACAGAGGACCAAATCTATAAAAAAAATTGAAGAGGGAGTGAAACTCTAGACCGGATCCGAACCCATGAAACCTGAAAGTCTGAATCGATGCGGAAAATTTTTTCAAGATCTTGCAAACTTTTTGAACCACTTCTACAATGTTTTCAAATTTTCATTTTTTTATAGCCACTTCATAAAAATCTCATTTCTATGATTTGATTTTGCCAAAAATGACCAGTTTACCGTAATAGTCCAAAGTCACTAAAATTGTTGCCAACGGTGAGAAAAAAAAAATCAAGTACTTTGGAAACAAGCAAATAAATTCAACGAAAAACAAGAACAAAACTGCTTTAAAATTTTTTAAATAAAATTTCGTTGAATTTCAAAAATTTATCCATTTATTAATATTTGTTAAAACTTGAAAATTATAAAAAATTTCGGTTCTCAAATTTTGAAAATTTTGGTGCACTTGAACTTCGTAACTATGTATTATGTTCCTTATTCATAAAAAAATTTCGTTTTGTTTAGTTTTGCGTTTTGGATATTTTCTTTTGCCAACACTGCACGGATCACCAATCATTTTAATAAAATTTGATTCGAATCTTGGCACTCCTGGAAGTGGCATATTTTTCGGATTACTAGAATCAGAATTCGAAGATCTTATTTCAAAAAATAATATCGACGCTGATTTTTCCAATAAAATGAGAGAATATTATACTAATAAAAGTTTGAACACATCAATGTGCATCATTTCAGTAACTTTCTTAAAAAATGCAATATTTTTAAAAGTTATCAAATATTTCTCAAAATTACTGAATTTTCTAAAATTCTCTAATTCACAAATTATTAATTTCATAAAAATTACGGAATTTTCAAAAATCATAATTTTTTAAAAATTTGAAGGGTAAATAATCGTAACAATGTAAGTCCAAAAGTGCCAAAAATACTTTTGGCGCTTTTGGACTTTTATTGTTACGATTATTTACCGTTCATTTGTCGTTTCCTCAAAAAGTGACAAATTTTCAAAAATTATTATATTTTTAAAATTTGCAAAATTTTCCAAAATTCTCGAATTTTTAAAAACCGTCAAATTTCTAAAAATTCTCAGTTTCTCAAAAACTGCAAAATTTTCAAAAATGATGAAATTTTTTCAAAATTGCTGAATTTGTCTAAAATTTTCTAATTCACAAAAATTACGGAATTTTCAAAGATGATAATTTTCTAAAAATTACTATTTTCTCAAAAACTGGCAAATTTTCAAAAATTATTAAATTTTAAAAAATCTTCAAAATATCTGAAAATTGTCAGTTTTTCAAAAAACTGAAAATTTTTAAAAAGTGCTAAATTCTTTAAAATTTTTGAATTTTTAAAAAATTATTGATTTTTAATGACCCAATAATTTCACGAAATTTTAGATTTTCAAAAATTGACAAATTTTCATTACCTACTAAATGCATAAACTGTAATTTTTTTAGGAATATTAAAAAGTCATCCCCTCCCCCGCCCACATGTATACCTTCAAAATATGT
>FIZV01048624.1:0-22181 GCA_900050545.1 Trionymus perrisii | reverse complement strand
AATTCAATAATTTTTGAAAATGTGAAAAAAAATTACTCTGAATTTTAAAGAAATTATAAAACTAAAATTTAAAAAAAATAATACATTTCTTCAAAAAATTGACTTTTCAGTTTATTCCATAACAGCCCCCCCCCCTGAAAAAATGATGCTGTAATTTACCAACTTCCTGACTTCCTTATATTCTTCCTCACAGATTCACCACTGTCTGGTTGTCTTCCAACTCGATATTTTTCAGATATTGCGATTTTAGCAAAATCGAATATTTTTCATGTTTTTTTCAACTCATTTTATACACGAATTTTCTCAAATTAAAAATAGGTACTCGATTCATGAAAATGCCCAAAAAAATCAAGATTCTCGATTTTGCTGAAATTGTAGTCTGATTAATATCAAGAAGAAATATGTCCAATAGGGTAGCCCTGATTTTGGTCTTTTTAGATTTCTTCTACGTCCTAATGTGTTTCATTTTTATGCGAAAACAATTCTTCATTTTTCATTTTTCTCATCACTGAATTTTAAGCAATGCTAATAGCCTCCATTTATAATAAAAAAAATGAAAAATTACCAATTTTTCAAAAGGGGGAGCTAGTGACACCGCTTAAAATTCAGTTCTCGTGAAAAAGGAAAAAACGTGAGTTGCGGGAGGGCGAAGGATGACATAAAAAAATCCAAAATTCCAAAATGAGGGTCACCCGAGTGTTCATTGTCCACACATTATTTTTAGGTCCTCGAGGCAACTGAAAAATTAACGAATTCGGTCCAAATTCAGACTGATAACGTATTTAGGTGCCTTTGATGGTATATTGCAAGAGGGGTAAGATTGGGGGGGGGGTAAAATTTTTGTCAGCGAGTTTTTAGGCCGTAAGGACCAACCTCCACTAGAAATCAATTTTTGATTTTTTTTCATTTGTTGAATATTTTGATTTTGTAAAAATTTATCAACAAAGTAAATTTTGGGGAAGTTGATCGATTTTTGATTTTTTGAAAATTACTGCTGTTTTCATTTTTTATTTTGCGAAAATGTATCAATTATTCAATTTCGTAGGGATGATTGATCAATTTTTGATTTTTTTTTGCAAATTACTCAATTCATTGATTTTTTTTTTTTAATATTGATTTTAAGATTTTTAGAAAATTTTATCAATTGTGCTGGAGGGGGCGGGGGGTGGATTGATCAATTTTGATTTATTATTTTACACAAATACCCATTGGATATTTAATATTTGGAAAATTAATCGATTTCTCAATTTTTTGAAAATTATCCGAATTATTATTATTTTTTTTTTAGAAAATTAGGTAATAAATCACATGAAGTTTTGAAAAATGGTTGATTTTTCAATTTCTATAAAATAGATTAATTTTGATTTTGTTGAAAATCACTTGATTTTTGATTTTTTTAAAATTAATCAGAACCTAATTCGATTTTGAAACAATTTGATGATTTTTTGATTTTGTAAAAATATATTAAAATAGTTTCTTTTTTTTAAATACTACATAAGATTTTACGATTTTGTAAAAATTTAACGATAATTCAAATTATAAAAATAATCGATAATTTGATTTTTTGAAAAATTACTCGATCATTCGAATATTAAAAAATTACATAATCGACGGGTTTTTTGTTGAAAATAAAGGCTAATTCGATTTTTAGAAAATTTATCTATCGAGTATTCAATTTTTTGGTAATTAACCGAAAAATGTTCAATTATTCGATTTTTTCAAAATTCAATGCTTTTTTAGAAATTTATCGATGTTCGATATTACGAAAATTTCTCGGATATTCAGTTTCTACAAATTTATCGATTTTAGATTTTTTTTTTAAACTAGGTATCAACTTTTTGAAATTTTCTCCATTATTTGACTTTATAAAAATTAATTAATTAATTGAATTTCTAAAAATTATTCGATTTAATTAATCAAGAAACCACCTCCTTAAGTCCTTACTCAATTAGTCGCCAAGAAAGCTTTTAGAAGAAACCAGATAATTTCTGAACCACGTTACATGTGCCACTTTCGTCTTTCCCCAATTCTCCACACTTGAAAAGCACCTCTCTATTACTCCTTTATTAGCTCAACCACCAAATCCGGCGCTACCAACACCACACCCAAGGCAATAAATTACAACAAAACTAAAACCCAACGATACAGGGAGAAATTAAACATTAAAACATATCTGAGTATTAAATACGAACAAACGAAAAAAAAAATCATAATAAAACACAAACAAAAACTCAACTAATTAACATATAAAAGCGATTATGGTATGGTACTTTGACCTCGAAAGTCCGTTAATTTAAAAAAAAAAAAAAAAACATCGATTATTAGCCAATTGCGCGAATTCGTCCATTCACGAGGAATGATGTAAAAACAGAAAATGAAAACAAAATTCAAGATGGGATGACACGAAGGTAGGAAAAAAAATCACAACATTTGTTCACTCGTATCGACCGGACATTGCTTAAAACATCGACTTAAAATACGATAAAAGCGACACGCGACGCGAAACAAGACGAAAAATTACCTAACTAAATTGGTCTAATTTGAACTTTTCCATTTTGTACTAATAAGTGCATTTTAGGTATAAATATAATATTTCTTTTTTTTTTCCTAATGGTAAAAGAATAAAAGACATTTAACGATACCTTCTCGTATCTAGAAATAATTTTTGGTGCGCTTCAGTCGAAAAACCAAAAAAAAAAAAAAAAGACAAACGAAGAAGATAAAAATTACATACATATTTACATTACAATTTATCCGCGCCTCCGGCCCAAACACACTGTGTCCAAGTAAATTCATTATCTGTACATTCTAGCACACCTACACACGTACGATAAACGGTCAATAAACACCTTAAGTAACACATTTGTGCGATATGATGGACGGAACGAACGGAACGTCCTGGATATTAAAAGAGCGCGCGACTAATGCCTTTATCTATAATTCGTCTTCGTTTCGGACAAATATTTCTCGTTCTTTCGTTTTAATAAATGCGAAAATCATCTCGATTGGCCTAATAATCTTAATACTATAGAAGAAAAATCTGTTAAAATTACACAATTGGAATATATAAAAACTAGAAGACTAGGTAAGTTAAACATTAAAAATAGAACGAAAAGAATAAATAAATAATAAACGAAACAAAAAGCGAAAACCAATTATAAGATAAAAATCCACACTAACGGATGATGTTGCTAATGAGAAGCATCATTCGTAGTCGAAGAGATTTTTCTTTTTTGAAATGCACTCAATAGGTTTGTTTTGATAGTAATGGCGTTAAAAATAAATAATAATAAAAAAAAAGAATACATTGAAAGCATCGAAAGCGAACAAAATAATACTGTCGAGTTTACTTTAAAAAGATGGAAACGCGAGAAAAAAAAAAAACAAATAAAAAGTGAATTCGTCGAACGAATCCCGATTACTAAAACTTAAGCTAATACTTTCGTCGATTAACTAATTATAACGAAATGTGATGTCCTAATTAAAAATTCAGACAACGTGATGTTAAATTTATCGTCTTTTGAAAAAATGCAGCAGACAGGGGAAAAGAATAAGGGGGCGGGGGTTATAGGGAATAAGACAAAATTACAATTAAAACGCGAATACGGCCGTCGACTTACAAAATGGGGTTTTTTTCTTTAAAATTCGTTCAATGGCGCGTCCAAACTATATAAAATTTAATATTATACGAAATTAATACACAAGCAAGGCACTGGAACTAATATGAATTATACGTTAAAAATATCATCATCTTTATACGCGTGTACCGAGAAATATGTACTTTTCTATGAAGATACCCACATATTTTGAACGTAAGTACCTTCGTTGTCAATGTTACATTTTTTTAAATTTTTTTCGCGAATAAAATCCTACTCTATTGAAATATTTACGTTAATTTGTTTCTTTTTTTTTCCATGACTAAAATAATATTCTATTAGACCGAAGCCACGAAGCTAGTTACTACAAATGGACAAAAATTAAATTAGATTTAGGGAGGGGAGTGTTTTGTTCTCAGGTTATTTTCAAAATGCAACGATACGGTGTGTTACTGTACGTATTGTTCAATTTTTTTGTTCCAAATTCCAAGCAGCGTTGAGACGCAAGATTATGCGAAATTACTGAATTTCGATGGATTGTAGTCATTGTTAATAAACGAGAAGCCGCGGAATTCTTCTTGATTAATCGTTTTCACAATGTCGGCTGAAATTAGCGTCAGAACTGGTTCCTCTTTGGTGAATTCGGCGTCAAAATTCAACGCGTCTTTTTTGTTTTTCTGCAAAAAAAAAAAAAAAAAAAAAACAGTTTTTATTATAAGAATTAAGAAAAAGTGTAATTATTCACGAATCACACCATAACTCATGTTAGTTTGAGAAATCTACTAAGAGGTCTTTTTGGTCGAATAAAAGAAACAATTATAGCTATTGCCCAAGTTTAGAAGGTGGAGCAATTGTTGACATCGACTTTCACATCGACATTTGGCTCATAAGTAGTGACCTGAGTGCTGCTCTTTTTTTTTAATAAAAATAATAAAGAAAACTAACGATTTTTGGTTTAAACGGCGGTTTGATTTTTCTAGCTTCCAAAGCATCCCAATCGATATCGCGGAAAAAAGCATGGCTGCGGATTGCGTTCTCCATTCCGTGCGACGCGACCGACCCCAGTCTTTTGCTAGGATTTTTCGTCATAAACTGCAAAATACACAAACGTTAAAAAATTACACCGAATTTAAGATATTTTGAAATTCGGACAATACAAAATACACGTACGCCCTTCAGTATGGACACGGCTTCTTTACTAAGCCAGACAGGATAGAGCACATCATCGTGCAAAATCGACTCGAAAAGATCATCTTCGTTATCTGCTTCGAAGGGTGGCTGGCCAGCCATCATTTCGTACATGAGCACTCCCAATGCCCACCAATCGACACTGGCTCCATAATCCAACTCTTGTAATATCTTCGCAAATCAAAAACATCTCATTATGTTTATTGCATAATTAGGTATAAAATATACGTTTAATAAACTCGACTAAATATCTTCACCTCTGGAGCTATATAATCGGGAGTTCCGCAAAAAGTGCTGGTAGTTACACCATCGATGATACCTTCCTTACACATACCAAAATCGGCCAGTTTACAATGTCCTTCATTATCCAACAAAATATTATCCAGTTTCAAATCTCTGCAAATTATTTCTCGAAATTAGATAAAGAAAACAAAAGGAAGAAAAACCCAAAGTTGATTTTTATTACCTATAAATGACACCGTGTCTGTGTAGAAATTGCAAAGCTAACGTAACCTCAGCCGCATAAAATCTGGCTCTGGGTTCATCGAATTTTCGAGCTCTTTGAATTTGAAACATAAGATCGCCTCCGTTTACATATTCCATAACGAAAAACAAACGTTCCTGTGTAAAATACGATAAAAAATTCTCATCACATAAAAAATTTTCGTAAGAACATACGAATCGACAAAAAAGGTTAAAAAGATCAACCTTAGTTTGGAAGGCGGAATGCAAGGCAGTGAGGAAAGGATGCTTCGCGGCCAGAGCTAAAATTCTCTTCTCAGTCATGGTACAGTCAACATCATCGTCTTGAATAATGATATCTTTTTTCAAAACCTATTTTAAAAATTATAAAAATTAATCATACGATCGTGTACGATAGAGAGACGTTAAAAATACGCATTTAACGTTGATTACTTTTATGGCATAAACTTCGTCAGTTCCTTTCTTCTCTGCTAACATTACTTTGCCAAAACTTCCTTTGCCGAGCACTTTGATGAAATGGAAATCATCAACGCCTAGTTTACGATCACCGCCGTTGGATCCGCTGCGACTCACTGATAAACAAACCGGAAATTTCAAATTAATATAAATTCACATATGAGTAATAAATATCGACGTAAAACGGAAATACCTCTTTCTGAGCTGTCACTCTGCCTGTCGTCATCCGTCATCCTTCTCTGATCGAATAGAAAACTATTATCGTCGGATGCCAATGGAGATGTGCTGCTTTGTAAATTTGATGGTGGACCACCGACACTGCTTGATCCCTGATTTACAAAATATCACGTTTCAATTATAAAAATATTATGAAAATATAAACGCAACTTTTACAAAATGATAAATTTTTCAATTTAATAAAATTGGAAATTGGTAAATAACTTCACATATTCGTAATTCGTCCAATATTTACCTTTGTTCCAGGACTAGGAGAAATTCCAATTTCATCTAAAAGTTCAGCTAAATGTCTGGTGTTTATTCCGCAATTATTCGCTACATTTTTCTGGCATCGTTTATGCACATTCATATTACAAACTGTAAAAGTTCAATAATAAATATTACTTCGTGCAAAATTACACGATTAAAATACCCAATGATCAAAGTACCTTCGCATTGTAACCCTTGTCTAATCAACCCATACAACAATGAGCCGCAATGATCGCAAAACGTAAACCGTTTGTAATTATGGACGACAAATCGATGCGGCACGTTAACACTAAATCGCTGAGATTTATTATCAACCACTTGCTGCAAATAAAAATAAAACAATCTCAGTCGAATTGATTTCATCGTCTACTTAAAAACAGCGTAACTCCATACTTCATCTTTCATCCCAGGACATTTGGTTAAAACAGATCTATGGCATCTTTTATGTACTACACATGTACACACTGTAATTAAAAAACAAGACATATAAATTAGTTTCCAATTAAAGATATACGTATACCGAACGTCATAAGAAATTAAAATAGATTACCTTGACACTGATAACCCTGTTTTCCTATACCCCTGTAACGACATACAAAATTGATATTAATAGTACCTTGTTATTTATTCCAACGAATAAAAACTACGATTGAATTAAAAAGGTACCAGATAAATTCGCGACAATGTGAACAAAACGTAGGTTGTCTCAAAAACGTAGCCATAAACTTGTGTCCATTGAATTGATGTACTCTTCTTCTCATAGCCCCTCGACGACGGTTGAAGCCTTGGCGTTCCTTGAACTCCAGCGGCTTCTGGTTGGATACTTGTTCTAAAACATATGTGAATTGTAATTATACGTCATAAATTTCGTATTGAATTCAATCTATATGAGTTAATAGTACCTGCTGAGTTCCATTTTAGTTCGATTTTCAAATGAAGTTTCCCTTGAGGTTCCAAATCAACCTATGAATAATACATCAAAACTATATTTAATAAGTAAACACATACAAAATACGAATGAAAAAATCAAAGCTAATCGCCAAAAGTGTTACATTGGGGTTACCCTACTGATACATATGTTCAGTGTGAATTCTATCAACATACCCAAAAATCTGGTGTTTCCTTCTCTTTTTGAAGCAGATCGTCAAAAGTTATGGTACAGTTGGCAACGAAATCATCCGGCGGAATTGCAGCATCGTGAAATACGGTCAATTCTAAATAACTCGCGCTATGTACTTCCTGCACGAATGATTCATTCCACACAGGATCGAAAGTTTTCTGCTTGGTGGTTGATCGATGCAAGTGTTGTTCATCCACGTCGATCGTGACGTATGGATCAATAGGTTGATCATCTAATTTGCCAAATGTTACATTGTGCCTTTTCTGGTAATCTGTGGGCCTGAGACCGCAAGCTTCACATATTTTAATCTTCAAAGTGCCAGTGAACATTGGAATTTAACGATACGCCAATCGGTCACATTCAACACAAACGGTAACTTATGAGTACGGATATTACATTAAGTAGACGCGAAATATGCCACATTATTAGAATATAAAAATTACAAAATTACAGATTTTGGGTTGATAAGATTACACTCAAGAGACATTATGCTCTGAATTTTTTTCAGAAACGCCAATAATAAAATGTAACCCATTAAAAGTTTTCGCAGCGCTACAGTCGATCGTTTTCAGGGTTACCAAGACGAATATAAAAAATGAGCTTCGATTACGAACTTCAAAAGCTTACAGAAAAAATGCCATTTTTTTTCTCCGCAAATTTTTCAAATTTTTAATTTTCCTATTAAAAATTTAGTCAAAATTCGTCATTTCTATCAATCAGTTGTTACAAGCTTCGAATCCTGCTTCAAATCTTGAAATAAACGAAAAAATATGTGACTTGACTTAATGACTTTGAAGCTCAAACTTTCGAATAACCTGAATATCAATTATTACAGTGTAGCCAAATGAGCATTTTTATCGATGATTTAAGTTGAGCTCAGCTTCTCATTTTTGAGGAGTTGGTCCTGGTGATCTCATCAAATTTTAATGTTTGAAAATGACGAGAAAACTTAATTCTGAGCCATGAATCGTTGTACATCCCAAAATATTACAACTACATAACTACAATTTGTAATACGTATATTTATATTAAGATATCATTGCCGAAATAACATTGTGATAACAATTTATAATAAAATAGTTACATTGCTAACGTAAAGAATTAAAAAAAATGTAACACATAAGTATATTTTTCATTTTTTAACTGACTTCATGTTTCTAAATACGAAACGTAAATAGTAATTTCATTTTACAGATCTCGTGAATGGTTGACAAATTAGTAAACAAAAATCATTTATTAATTATTATTATTAATTTGAATGTTTTGTTGAAAACGCGAAAGTAAAAGAAGAACAATCATTTGAAAAAAGGTACCTTCCGGAAGTTTGCGTAGGAAAATATCGCTTCCGAAAACTTTTGAAGAAGATGGGTGGTTACACAACGACAATTCGTATAACATTTTATAAAATAAATTTAATACTCGTTATATGAAAAGTAAAGTGGTGTTAAAATTATAAAACGATGGGATTCTATTAAAATGAAAGTTCATTAATCACTTTCTATTCAAACCAATAGGTATCTAAATTTTGCACGTAAAATGAGCATTAAAAAAAATTACAAAAAAATAAATAAAATATTAAATACTGATTTGGAATTAGTTGATACGTGATACTTACATTTAAAAATGTATAATCAATTAAAATCATATTACATTCTTGGTTTCGATCCGGGAAAACGACACCGCGGATTTGAAAAATTCGTATCAATTAAAAATTCATTACGAATGTAAATACTTCTAAAGTAAACATGCTGAGGAGTAGGGGGCTGAAATATGTATCGTTTAAATTATCTAACTGACTAGCTACGACGGTTTTAGATAACACAAAAATTAAGTTGAAGAAAAATAAGGAAGATTATAGCAGATCTCAATCGGTTACAAACCGAAATGTAAATAAATAAATAAATAAATAATACAGGTAGGATAAATATGTTGTCTAAATGCACCATAGACACGATGTACATACAACAATTCATTTTATAAATGCAGTCTTTTCCATTTCTTTCTAATTTTATTTCGATTTGGGTTTTTTCGACGACTATAACAAAAAAGGAGAAAAAAAAAAGATCACTATGTTTCTATCGAATAAATAATAGGGTTCTGTTGAAAAATTACCTTATTATTAATTTGATAACGCAGATTTTCTATTTCTTCGGTTTGCGAAGCTAGTTTTTCATTAACGTTAGCTAAATGCTCAGACATCATGCTCAATTGCACTTCATAATTTTGGCTAATGGTGGATAATTCTTCTTGCAATTCAAGGCTGGTTTTATTAAACTTCAAATACTTATTTTCCATCAACTGTTTCTCGACTATACAATTTTCTAATCTTCGTTGAAGAACACGACACTGAAAATGAGACACCTTGGTAAAATTTTGGCCAACGAGTGAGTTGTACTTTTTTAGATATTTCGAATTACCTCAAACATGAACATGCGAGCTTTACTAGTTGCTTCTTGTTTCATTACAATCAAATCGTTGATTTTTTCGTTTAGATGATTTCTTATTTCTTCTTCTCTGGCAAGAATTTCTTCTGGAATGTCATGAGGGTGCTTAATTTCACCGATCTGCAATAAAGAAGTATAAAGAAATTGTAAAAGATGAGTAAAGAATTACATGAATATTTCGTTCAAACTAGTTTAACTTACCTCTTCGGAAATTATTTGTGAAGAGCCAAGATCTAAATTTGTTGGTACTTCACTATCCTGCAAAAAAGGTTCATGAAAAACTCCAAAATTTTCCCTAAAGAGCTGAGAAATATTTACTCACTTGATTACATTGTTTAATAGAGTTAATACGAATTTCATTTTCTAAATTGACTTTTTCTTTTTCTAAATTGATAATTGTTTTCTCCAGAGTATTAATTTCATCAGCTAACGCATTATTAAGCATAATATATTCTTGCAATTTTCGTTTGTTATCGATACCCTCATTATATGGAATCCTTTCAATCTTGTCCTAAATATGAAAATTAAATTATCACAAACAATTACACAAACAATTGCTATATATTAGGTCAAAATTACTTTTCTTAAAGATCTCAAGTAATCCGTAGCTCGTTTCTTGTACTCGTAAGTATCGACAAGTTTTTGATTACTCAACTGAACACGTTGCTGTTCGATGTTATCAATTTCCGTAATCAACTGTAAAAAAAATGAAAATTATTATACACATCAATAAATTTTTGACAACTCGATTGCAATAATGATTACATTATTTATGGCTACGTCCAAGTTTTCGAATTCTTCCTTGATTAAAGCTTGTTGAGAATTGGGCAGGTTCATGATTTTTTCAGTGAGTTCTGAAAAATTCATTGGAACGTTATTTAAGGAAACTGGCATTACTAACCTACTAAAGGAGAAAATAGCTACCGGTTTTCTTTTTCTGAAAAGTTTGGAAACAATTTTTGATAGAAACGTCGTTCGAGTAATCTACTAAACCGGCTGATTTGGTATTGTTTTTGTTCATGTACGATGAATAAATCGACGATGATAAATCTAAAAAACTTTTCATAAATTGATGAACTGAGTATTCCATACTTTCAGAAATATTACAATCCAATCTGAAATCAAATCATGAGAATAAATTATCTATCTAGAACAACGGAAAATTTTAATTTTTATATTTTGCTTAGATTTACCCTATATTCTTTAATAATTGGTAACATGCGTTTAATTTTTCATTCAACAATACACCATCGTCTTCTTTTAACAGCGTCTTTATATAAATTTTTAATTCTTCAAATCCCTGAAATAAACAACCAAGAAGTTAATATAAAATCTAAATAAATATCAACAATGAAAATATTAGCTTTTAAAAATAACTCTACAAAGTAAGTTTCACTATTCTAAATTACCAGTTGTTTTAATTCCAAGGTAACGTTATGAATGATATTATAAAAAGTTAACAATAATGCGGCAAAATAATTCTGCAAAGATTCTATCTGTACGCTTTCTTCGTAAGAATTCGTGGAACACCGTACATTTAACTTATTTAAGGCTAAGTTCTCTGAAAAATTGGACAAATAAAAATTAACGTTTCACTTTAAATGAAATGAAAATAAAGCAAACTAAATTACGAGTATTACCTTCATCTAAGAATGGAATTTTTTTTGATAACATTTCTGAAACGGCTTCCAGTTTTGGACCTACTTCCCTCACGTATGATTTATGAGCTTTTTTCAAAGTAAAAAGTTCTATTTCGGTTTCTTTCAACTTATTCATTTTATTTACGTAGTCGCGTTTGTATTCTTGTTGCTCTTTCTTCAATTGCTCAACGGTTGTCTGGAAAGATTCAATTAATATGAGAAATTCTCACCAAAAAAATCATATCAATGCAAAAGAGTACCTGGTGATCCGAGAGTAATTGTTTGAATTTCAAATTACTTTGTTCCAATTCGTGATTTAGAGTGTATAATTCTGTTTTATAATTCGATACTTCCTCCTGGTGTTTTTCATCTTTTTCATTCAACTATAGTATGAAAGTGTTACAAACACAAATCGTTGGAAAAAATTCATACAAAAACGTTATCTTTTACTTGGGAAAGAAGTTTAGCGTTCTCGATCATGGTTTTTTTCAGTTCTTCGTCGACAACTGTATCGTAAAATACTCCATTTGGTGTATCAGAAGCATTTTTAGATTTTTTCTTGCCACTTTTCTGCAATCATAAACGATGTGAAGAGAAATGATATTTTAACCGTATTTAATAATTCGTGAAAAAATATATACCAGAATGGATTCAATCTCTTCTTGAAGAACGGTGATTCTACGGGTAAGTTGCGAGTTTCTAAAGTTCAACGATTCCATTTCTTGGTCTGATTTCCTGATGATCTGTTCTTTATCTTTGAGTTTCTCGTTGAGCTCCACATTTTTTGATTGTTCATCTAATATGGCTTTTTTCAAAACTGTATTTTGTGCTCGAATCTACAAGTAACAAAATAATAGGAATCAGTCGTATAAGTGGAAGAAGTCTACATATGTCATGACTGTATGAATATGATGATGTATGTAAGACAAGAAATCATTTATCGACATAAGTATTGTATTACCTTTGAGTACTCGGTAGCTAGTCGCGAGAATTTAGCATTAATATCATTACAATTTTCTTTAATCACCGAGTGTTCAGACGAATTATCAGACATTTTAGTAACAACAAAGGTACAGATAAAACACACTGTAATGAACCATCTGCGTTTGACGACGATGTAAAATTCAGAATATTTCTAGATTATTACTACATTTGCAACAATACAATAATTACGGAGTATGACAAAATTAAAATTGAAAAAGTCTGCAACTGCAACTTTTCATTATCACGACGCGATAGTCTATTTTGTTATCAGTTCTCTATCGTAAAAGTATACGTAAAAGAAAAGCATCTCTGTCAACAGGCTCAACAGCTAACATTTGTCTTCAAACTCAGAAAATCAAACGGGACAATATAATTTGCATTTCGGTTAACTCAATTTCAAGATGACCGCCAGTTTCAAGAATCTTTTACTAAAATTTGAATACAGAATAAAAGATAAGTGAAATTTGTTGATTTTTGATTTCATACGTGTTTAGTAATATCGTTTTCCAATATTTCTAATTAAAGGTTTCCTACCAGCAGTGAGAAAGATGATTGATTTTACGTCGATCTAACTAGCAGACTATAAAAACTATTAATTAATTACCGTAATTAATTATTTTCTCTCAGTTTTTCTCTATAAAAATTGGGGCCAAATTCAAATTTATTTTAAAATTTTGGTCAAATTGGGGACGGCTAGCTGGCAAAACCATGTTATCGATATATCGAAGTATCGATATATTAGTTGGTATCGATCCTAGTATCGGATTGAATTTAAAAGAGTGTTGAAGCTCGCAATATCGATATTCGACATACATCGAAAATCGAATACAAAATAAAATCATCGACTTACAAAATCCGGAGCAGAACTATGACTACCTACCTAATTGAATTTTAACCTACCTAACGAAAAAAACGTAAACAAAAATCAAAAAACAAAAAGCGATTATTTTTGGTCTGTGAATTGAAATTTTTATCATCACTTTTCTTTTTTTGCCAATGAAAGTAAAATTAATGAAATTCCGACACCTTTACTCATCGAATAATTTGTTACTAAGTAACCAGTCAACAAGAAAATTTTGGAAGGAAGAAGTTGATTGAATCTTCATTTACCTAGTATTCGTTTCAAATGTTATAATGATATTGTGGTCTTCTTATTAATTCAAGGTAATTGTAACTGTAAAATAATTGTATAATCATGTCGAACGAGGTAGACGAAATCATGAAAAGAATTCAATCGTACAAAGGAGTAGTTGGAACAATTGTGGTGACCAGCGAAGGCATTCCGATCAAAACTACGATGGATAATACGACCACCGTACAGTACGCTGGATTGGTTAGTCATTTAGCCGATAAAGCACGAAGTGTCGTTAGAGACCTAGATCCCACCAACGATCTTACTTTTCTACGTGTTAAATCAAAGAAACACGAAATAATGGTTGCTCCGGATAAGGACTTTAAAATAATAACTATTCAATATCCGGCGGAATAAGTTGTATGTCGTGTCATTACGTGAGCTGTAATAAGTATCTCTTTAAATATTAATAAACATTTTATATCATATGTTTTTTCTGTTCTGTTTATACCGATCAGTGATCTATTATCGAACATTCTTTCTTAAGAGTTTCTAGAATATTTATAAAAGAAATTTTGAATCCATACTACGAAACCTAATGCGGGGGTAATTTTTGTTTCAGAATAGTCCTTAAAAGTGACATAAAAAAGCCATGGGACGAAAAGCAATCTTAGCAGTCTGTACGCTGAATCAGTGGGCGTTAGATTTTGAAGGCAATTATCGCAGAATATTACAAAGTATAGAAGAGGCGAAAGCATGCGGTGCGACGTATAGAACTGGACCAGAACTCGAGATATGTGGTTACAGCTGCGAAGACCATTTCTTCGAGAGCGACACGTTACTTCATTCGTGGGAAGTACTCTTGAATCTGTTGACAGATTCGAACTGCGAAGGCATCATGGTCGACGTTGGTATGCCAGTCATGCACAAAAACCTAATTTACAACTGTAGAATAGTATTTCTAAACCATAAAATTCTTCTAATACGTCCCAAGTTGTTAATGTGCGATGGCGGTAACTATCGCGAGTCACGATGGTTTTGTCCATGGAGAAAACTGCGTGAAATCGAAGACCATTACTTACCTCGTATGATTTACGATTACACTGGACAAACAACTGTGCCATTTGGTGACGGAGTTATTGCCACCAGAGATACCTGTATCGGGTACGAAATCTGCGAAGAGCTGTGGTCTCCTCAAAGTACTCATACCGCGTTGAGTATCGATGGAGTGGAAATCATTGTTAACAGTTCAGGATCATATACAGAACTACGCAAAGCAGACGTAACCATCGATTTAATTGAGAGAGGAACTCGCACGGCAGGAGGATGCTATTTGTACAGCAACTTGAGAGGAGGCGACGGAGCCCGCACATATTTCCAGGGAAACTCTTGTATCGCCTTGAATGGTAAAATTCTCAGTCGAACCGCTCAGTTTTCTTTAAAAGATGTCGAGGTAGTTTGTGCGACGATTGATTTGGAAGAAGTAGGTAGCTACCGCAACAGTCTCCGCACCAGAGCCGCATTATCCAATGATAATCAAACTTTTCCTCGTGTTTTTGTCGGCGATTTCATATTATCTGCCAATTCTACGTTGATCTTACCGGAAAGTACGCCTATACAGTGGATATATCATACACCGCAAGAGGAAATAGCTTTAGGGCCCGCTTGTTGGCTATGGGATTATTTAAGGAGATCCGGTCAAGGTGGATTTTTCCTTCCTCTTAGCGGAGGAATCGATTCTTCCAGTACTGCATGCATTGTCTACTCGATGTGTAATCTTATTGTGAAATCTTGCCAAGAAAACGATGAAAATGTCATATCGACGATACGGAGAATAGTATGCGATTCCGAATACGTTCCCGAAAATGCTCGAGAATTATGTGGACGATTATTTGTAACTTGTTACATGGGTACAGAGAATTCCTCCAGAGAGACTCGCAAAAGAGCCGAAAGATTAGCAGAGCAAATTGGCAGTTATCATATCGGTATAACTATAGATACGGCAGTTACCGCTATAATGGCGATCTTTACAACCATCACAGGTAAAAAAAACCGTCCCCCTTTCCTTTAATGTACCCGAAAGGAAAATAATGATTAATGAAATCGTTTTACAGGCAAAGTACCGCGATTTGCTGCCCACGGAGGATCCGCCAGAGAATCCTTAGCTTTGCAGAATATTCAAGCTAGACTTCGTATGGTGCTATCGTACTTATTCGCACAACTAATGCTGTGGGTTCGAGGCAGACCCGGAGGACTGCTGGTTCTCGGTTCTGGTAACGTGGACGAGGCATTACGCGGTTATATGACCAAATATGATTGTTCCAGTGCCGACGTAAACCCTATTGGAAGTATTTCCAAAACAGATTTAAAATCGTTCCTTGTCTATGCTAAAGAGCATTTTAAATTGAACACTTTGGAGGAGATTTTAAACTCTGTACCGACTGCTGAGTTGGAACCTTTGCAAGAAGGCCGTTTGGTGCAGACTGACGAACAAGATATGGGTAAAGAAATCATTTTTAATTGCTAAGGGTATAGTCCTCCCTTCTTCTCAAATTCTGATTATTCTATGTTAGGGGGGAAAAACAAAGAAATACGATGCCAAAAATATTGTAAAAATAAATAAATATTGGCATAATTTTTGGGGAAACTTGGTAACAAAAATTTTTTCAAAAATTGTAATAAAAATGTAACCAAAATTAATTTCAAAAATTTACAAGAAATTGATAAATAGAATAAAATTTTTAAAAAAATTTTAAAACAAAAATTGTATTAAAAATTTTTTAAATTGAAAACTTGGTAACCAGAATTTCAAATCGAATGCAAAAAAATTTGCTAAAATCAAAATTTAAGTTTTGAAAAAAAATTGGTAAGTAACAAAAAATAAAAATTCTAAAAATTAACAATTTTTTAAAAGTATCAAGTTGAAGATTTAAAAAGATAAAAAGCAACGAAAAAAATTAGCGAACATTGTACAAAAATGATAAGATAATTTGAGAAAAAATTAGAGCATTTTTCAAGAATTATAATGAAAATCCAACTAAAATTGTTTTAAAAATTTAAAGACAATTTGTAAACAAAGTTTTTAAACAATTATAATAAATATTTTGCTAAAATCGAATCGAAAATTTCAAGTAGATATTTAATAAAAATTACCAAAATATTCTAAAAAAATATCCCCCACACTCCCAAAAAAATAAACAAATAATAATAATAATAATAATAAACATAAAGTTGTACATTAAAAAAATTAAGTATTAAAATTACGAGAAAAAAAATGTTGAAAATTTTGCAGAAATGATAAGATGATGTAAACAGAAACCATGAAAGCCTACTCTTGAATTTCCAAAATTACAAAAAAATTGAAGAACGACAAATTGAAAAATTACGAAATTTGAAAAATAAATTGCTGAAAATTTTGCATTAATGTGAAATAAGTAATCTGAGAAAAAAAGTTTGAAAAAAAATATTGTCACCAAAATTTCAAAAATTGTAATAATTTGCTCAAATCAAAATTAAAACTTCAAATAAATCATAAAATTAATTTTTAAAATTTAAAACATCCAAAGAAAATTTAAAAAAATCAAAATAAAAAAAATAATGAATTTCTAATAAAATTTGCCAAAAAAAAATAAATGATATAGTTTTGAAAATTTTGAAGAAATGTGTACAGAATTTTGTAGAGATCCGGGGAAAAAATTGGAACGCAAAATTTGAAAAATCATTTTTTTTTATTTTTAAAAATTGTAATAAAAATTAAAAATTTTACGAAAATGAATTTTAATTTTTTTTCCAAGTTGGCAAACAGACTTTCGAAAAAATTGTTATAAAAATTTTGCTAAAATCGAATTCAAAATCTTAATAAAAGTTTGGTGACGAAAATTTCAAATAAGTTCTCAATAAAAATTACTAAAAAAAATTCAAAAATACTCGCATCGTATATTAAGTTGAAAATTTTGAAAAAAATAATAAGAATTTCACAAATATACTGCCAAGATTTAAAATGCAATGAAAATTTTGTTAAAATATCAATTAAAAAATTAAAAAAAAAAAATTACAACAAAAATTTAAAAAATTAAATTCCCCCTCCCCCCCAAAAAAATCTCATTTTTATACACCGAAGAAAATGACAAAAATTAAAAAAAAATGGAAACTTCGCAGTGTTACCATTGAGTTAATTAATTAAGTTATTGTTCATAAATAATTTACTCGAACTTCAAGAAGCTCATCGATTTCCTTCTTTTCTACAATAAATTAGGAAAAATTATAAATATTAATAAAAATGAAACTTCATATTAAGACTCGTCCTACATTTCACATAAGAAAATAAAATCGATAGGGAAAAAACTGGAAAATAAAATTTTAATTTCTCCTGAATTTTTCAAAACTTTTCATGCCAACCTTGCTGAATAAATATTGAAACTTTCCCTAGTATCATTCTCCACTTTTTAACCCTATTTCATTTCCAGGTATGACTTACGATGAACTGGGAGTATTTGGTCGCCTCCGCAAGCAGAAAAATTGCGGCCCTTATTCCATGTTTACCAAACTGGTAACGATCTGGGCACCTTCTCATACCCCCGAAGAAGTGGCCGAAAAAGTGAAGCATTTTTTCCGCTGCTACGCGATAAACCGCCATAAGATGACAGTTTTGACTCCGAGCTACCACGCCGAATCTTACAGCCCAGACGATAACCGCTTCGATCATCGTCCCTTCCTTTACAACGTCTCTTGGAAATGGCAATTTCGAACTATCGACGAAAAACTCCAGCAACTTTCACTATCGCCTACATCATCGCTAGATTCCAAACGTAGCGAATGTTCTTCTATCTTTGGTAGCTCAAAATCTACAGACGGAAATAAGAAATCTTCGCAAACGAAATTTGTATTTAAGAATGCACCTAGAGGTGGAGTCGGCGTCGTTGTTTCGAATAATTGTGCTAAATCGTTCGCTGTTAACGGCAGAGTACTCGATTTGAAACCTGGAATGCTTTATGTGTGATCTTTTGACTTTTACAGGGTTTTCAAGTTACACTTTTGTGATAGACTGAATAATTTTTCATTCGCATTTATGTAGAACTAATTTAAGAATTTTTCTCACCATTCGAATTGGAACTCGAGGATGAACATTAGAACTAAAAATTCTAAATTAAATTTAGATCAATACGAGGGACAAGTTTTGTTCAAAGTCACTCGTTCCAATTCGACCTCCCCCCCCCCCTGATGACCATTGTTACCTAATAAGATTTTCTCATACTGTAAGTTAAGTATAATAATTCACGAATCAAATTAGACTTGTGATACGTTTGAACGTTAAACTTACCAGTAAAGTGTTTTTACTTTAGAGCTTATGAATATTTTATGTTTACGTGTGTTAAAAGTTAGAACACCTTAGTAGCATAGTGAACCACAAATAAAGCCCCTTCCAACTTATTTAACATGAAAATCGATATGTTAATGTTTTACTCTTTCAACTTTCTCTTTGTTAATATTTTATTTTGACAAAAGCTCCTAACGAGCTATTATATTCCGTTGGTATAATTCTGAAAAAGCTAAACATGACAAAAATTCCTATTTCCGTTACGATCGTCGATCAGTTTCGACGCGCTACGTTTAATGCTATTTTTCTGTATCCAGGTGACGATTTTTTTTTCGATTTCACGTGCGTTACGTAAATTTGTTTATTCCCAACCAGTGGGTAGGTATACTTCATATTATTCGTAAAATACAATAATTTACAAACATATTTTTCGCTACGTTGATATAATTATATGCTCGACTTGAATGTGCCGTGATTAATTAGATTTAAGCATAATCGTTTGAAAAATCATTTCAAAAAAAAGTTACGAATAAAATTCGAAGGTCTTCGTAATTGTTCGATACATACTGAATGACGCGAAGCTGTCACGAGTCATTTTTAATTACAAAAGAGACAAAAGAGTTATCTTTTTGTAGCAGTGTTTTTTAGTGCCAGTCGCGAGTCGAGCTAAAAAATTATGAGTGTAGGTAAATATCGCCATAAATAGTCTTCTATGGTATAATTGTAGTTTTGTTGACATATCGACGTATGTAGATTAAGCTATTGAATCTTTAGTAGTGTTTTAAACACGTCGTAGTTATTTTCGCTGTAAAACAACACGGTGCACATGCTTCGATAAATTTTACGAGTTCTGAACGAACAGTTAATTGCAAGATTTGAGCTGAAGGTGTCAGTGAAACGAAGAATTATGGGAGAGGAAGAGAGGCGAGGAGTTGAAATTTTTAAGAGGCTGTTTTTTTTTATACAGGCAAGGATAGTTACGTTAAAATTTAGACGAATTAAAAAAAATACGAGTAGTTAACCCATTTTTTTAATTCATCTAAATTTTCCTCTTGAAAAATTGAATCGAATCACCAATATTTTTTCCTTTTTTAAATCGCCGAGGTTATGATTATTACTTAGAACTGATTTTTCACCCTCCTCAGAATTGCACTTTTTTATATTCCACGAACATAATATTGATAAACGCAAGAGCCAAAAATAACAAAAACAAAAACGCAATCACTCATTATTCAATAAACGTTCCTCAATTGACCCACAAATTGAGTTACATCATAACACCTTCCAATTTGAATTTAACCATAGTGATCATTACTAACATTATGAATTTGAAAAAAGTATATTATTTATTTTAATCCTCATCATCAGCTAATAGATCGTGTTACGTCGTAATCTTTTGGCAATGCGATAGCAATACCAAATAAACTTTCTTCCGTGAATGATGCTACGTACCTACCTATTAGGTAGGTAGGTAAAATGGGCGTAAAATATTTTAAATGTGAAATTGAAGAAATCTAAAAAATAAATGACAAGATAATGGACAATGATAATGAATAAATGTAATATTAACATGGATATGTTTTTTCCGCTGGGGGTAAGTTTTTTTTTAGAAAAGCAGTAGGTACTTTGAAGTTGAAACCAGTTTGAGCTGTACCTTCATTGTAATCAGGAAAATATTGAAAAACTTTTTTATCCACAAATAATGAATTTCTTTAAAAAAAAAACCACTTTTCCCCAAAAATTTGAGAAATATTACTTGAAAGACATTAAATCAGAATTTTTTTTCTCCTTTAAATTGAGTAATTTTTTGTTTCCAAAAAATGAGTGAGTACATAAATAAGTAATATTAATTCTTCAAAAAATTTAAATTCTCCAAAAACATCAAGTGGTCTTTTTCCAGAAAATCGACTACCTACCTGCATAATCCACTCCGCCAAAAATGAGTATTTTTCCTCTTCAAAAAACTGAATAACGTACGTAGGTATATTTTTTTCTCGTCAAAAAAAATGAGTAGGTAGATATTTTTTTCTCCAAAAGATTTAAGTAATTTTTTTTATAACGAATAATATTTTTCTTCAGACAAATTTAATAATTTTTTCTCCCCAAAAAATTGACTACCTATTTTTGTTATAAAAAATTAAGTAATTCAAATTTTTCAAAAAAAATCGCCGAAAAAATTGATAATTTTTCCCTCCTAGAAATTGAGATTTAGCAATTTTTTAATTGAAAAACAATGAAATAGTTACTTGAGATAATTTTTTGAAATTCTGCTGAAATTTAAAAAAATTCAAAAATGTCAATTATTACATTTTACTCAATTTTTACATTTTAAAAATTTTATAAAATTCAAAATTAGGTAATTTATTAAATTTTAATAAATTTTCGGTATCCAAGAAATATTTTAAAAATTTGAATAACTGAAAAAATAGGAATGGATTTTTAAAGTTTGATAAATTTTTTCAATTTAGAAAATTTGATAATGTTTAAACGAAGAAAATTTTTGAAATTTGATTATTAGCAAATTTTAGATCAATAATGTTTACAATTGAGGGGTTGCTTCAAAAAACAACCATAGTCAAAAAATACGATTTTACATTGTAACAAGAACTTTTTTATGTAAAATTTTTACACGTGAAAATTTTCCAATAATTTTATTTGCGAAATAAGAGATCGATGCATTAACTCTTGACACCTATAACACCTGAGAATACTTTTCATTAATGCTATTTGCTAAAAAAGAGATTGAGTAGCGGCTCGCCTGCTACGACTTTTCTTATTTATAGCGAGTCACAATTTTTTCTCATGTTATGAAATTCCTTTTCAGAATACCATAGTCTATTCACAAATAAATTCATAGAATCAAACACAAACTGTGTTTTCCTTGGAATGATGAGAGTGGTTGAAGATTTCAATTAAATCTTGTAAAACGGTAAAAACCTCATTGCAAATCCCTGAAAGTTGTTGTTAAGTTACACAAGTACTTTAGATAATTCAACTTCATTGAATCACAACCATGAAATATCCAAGAACATGAATGGAATTCTGTGGGTACATATAAATCAAGACATGGTTCTCCTGTACTCAACATAGAAGAAAACAATAAGATGCTGTATAGAATGTCGGTTTGTATTCACCAGCATATCTTATGGACATGGGAGAGACTAACAATGCATAGCGCTTGAGTCTTCGCAGAGACTCTACAAACACGACGCGAATACAACAATCGCGGTTAAATATTACATTTTTTTTTCTTTGATATAAAAATAGGTAGTCTAGAATCCATGAGGCAAAAAGTGCTCTAGAAATCGATGTTACTGGAATTTTTTTGCGGACGAAAAGTCTACTTGGCAAAAGGTCAGTACACCTTGGGAAAACACGAAAATGACAAAAAAAAA
>FIZV01048610.1:0-14514 GCA_900050545.1 Trionymus perrisii | reverse complement strand
TTTTTTTTTTATGATTATTCTTTTTTTTTTTTTTTTTTTTTTTTTTTTTTCAGATTGTATGTCTAAGAGATGAAAGTTGTACATAGTCAATTTATTTTATTAGAGCTGAAGTATATAATATATTTTTAAAATTGTAATAATTAATGCTATTTTTTACATCTTGATGAAGTTTTGTATTGTACAATCATCGAGTTTTTTATATTGCACGAGAATATACGTACGTTGTATTTTTGAAGTATGCCGAGTTTCATTTTTTTTATAATTTTAATTTTTGAACATTTATGCTCATTGCAGTAGGGTTTTGCTTTTGCTTCACTGCTTGTTTGAAAATTTATTTTCTGTTTAGTTTGTTGCTAAAATCAAACCACAAAAAAAATCTAAATAAAATACTTTCACAAAAGTAATTATTACTTAGGTAGGTATACAAAAATTGAAATTCATATTTCAATTTATTTATGGGTACGGGTGTAAGTCAGTACGTGTAGTAGAATTTTGTAGAGGGATGATCAATCGAGAGGAGATGAAATTTTCCAAAATTTCCTCCGCAAGTTGAGTTGCCAAGTTCTTTGAACTACTCCGCAGTCTGTTACGAAGCCTTTTTTTTTTGAAAATGATATAAAATAATTTGCATTAAATGGTAAGAAAACTGAAAAATTGCATCAAAATTCGCTACTTAAAAGAAATACGGACCTTATTATAGTGACTTTTTGAACCCACTGGTTGGCAACCATGACACGCTTTATTGTTTTGTTTTTTGATAAAAATTAAAATCAAGTTTTGTAGTTTTGTATTAATTTGCTAAAGTTTAATGCTTCATTAGTTAGAATTAATTATTCAATAGCTTTTAATTCAGCTTGAAGCCTACAATGGCAGCTCCTCCAAACGGAACCGATGATACAGGCAATGGAAATCTGGTGGACGAATTTGAAAAGGCGTTTTTGGTAAGATAATCTATCTCAATTTCATTTCGACGTTGAATCAAGTTATAGCTTTTCTACCCTTCAATTCGTTTATACTATCTTTTTGCCACAGTCCCTAATGCAAGTTCTAGCCAAGGAGGAGGAAAATTTCAACAGTCTGGAACGTGATGAAAATCGCGTCGATATAGATCAAGCTTCACTGAAATTTCTCGATATAGCACGTCAACTCGAATCATTCTTTCTTCAAAAACGTTTCGTTTTATCGGCTTTGAAACCGGAATTAATCATAAAAGAAGTACGTATCAACTTGGCGAAAATTCTTGCATATGATTAGATAAATGTACGTTACACGGTTTAAACCTATTTCCCAGGAAACAGCCGAATTACGACTAGAACTGCAACGAAAAGATGAGCTACTCAAACGCCATTATGACAAAATCAACGTTTGGCAAGGTATGCTATCAGACCTACAAGGCTACTCTAAATCACCAGCTCAAGGCGTAGGACACCCCAGCCCAGTGGCATCCGGTAGCGGACCACCACAAATGAATAACATACCGCCACCTTCAGCACCAGGTCAAATGTCCGGCCCTCCAACACCTTCTAACCCGGCTATACTGAATGCAATCCAGCAAATCCAACAGCAACAACAGCAGCAGCAACAACAACAACAATTGCAAATACAAGCGCAACAACAGCAGCAACAGCACATGCACCAGCAACAATTACAACAAATGCAACAACAAATGTCCGTAGGTATCCCGGGTAATGGAGCTGGCCCTGGTGGTAATGTTGGACCAATGTTATCTCCCCAACAAGCCATGTTTATGCAGCAACAAAATATAGCTCAACGTGCATCTCCTTTCGCCAACCAAGCCGGCGGAAATATGCTAGGACCGTTGGCGTTTTTGGAAAAAACCACCAGTAATATTGGAATGCCGGATGGCCGTAGGTGACGAGGGCGCGGGAGGGGGAGGGGCAGAGGTCGTGGTCGGGGCAGAGGAGAATACGATCCTTGCCCTTAATCCCTCCTTTACTGCTGTACATATTCGCTTACGAATACAGCAGCGCGCGCTTTTTGATTATTTTATTACCTACCGAAATCTCCATACATTCGACGTTCCTTTCTTCCAGTAGATTAGAGATTTTTCAATATTTAGTTATAATTTCGTATATTTATTGAAGAAATTTGTAAAAATCGCGAGCTTTGAAGGTGTTTGTAAATGGTTTGTAAATAAGGTAAAAGGTTTTTAAGAATTTATTTAAGGAATTATCTCTTCGTTTAGTCCTGTCATTTTACCAAATGTATTCATTTTTTGTATATAAGTCATGTATTAAAATTTAGGAATTCTTTGAGCAGTTGACTGTTTTCAATGTGATGATGAAGTCATGGTGTTATATTGTTTAGTAAGTATTCTTATTGTGTACAATGTTCTCTACTTATTTGTCAAGTATATATTTTTCAATAATTCTTATTATTGTTTATTATTATTCTGGTTTTTACACTAAAATTTCATCCACTGGTATGACCTTTATTAAAAACCACTCAAAGGAGTGGCTTGTGCAAAATGTACATTTTCAGATTGAGAGAATCTTTATTTTTTGTAATTCGTCCAAATTGATAGAATAAAAAAAAATGATAGGTATTTCAAAATAAAAACTTTTAATAGAAATAAATATAAAACGAGAGAATAACAAAATCTGTCATTTTACCTACTTACACTGTTACACAGAATAAAATTACAATTAAATGAACATCTTGGGCGACTTTTAATTATTGGAAGACGAGCCAATGCGTAACAGCGCCACGTCGTATTCTAGGTTCAAATGGACGTTTTCTGTAGAGATAAGCTAATATCATCTATCAAACGGTTTTGCTCGTTGATCTGAATCTGTCGTTCCTAAGTCATAAAATTTATGTTGAAAATTTACCCATATTTGTATGCACGATCGAGGTAATTACTTACTGCCACTTTCAAGTCTAATTTTTTCAATACAACTTCAATTTTAAGCAAAGCCTCCATGGTGGTTCTAGCACGAGGTGAGTGCGGTGAGGATAAAATTTCTAACAGTCTTTTCAATTTAACTATTTTTTCTGTTTCTGTAAAATAAAAAGTAAATTAAGATGAAGCCGAACTTAAGATTTAAGAGATTCAAAAAAAGAGGTAGGTAATTCTGAGCGAACCTCCAATTCCGACAATTGATATCATTTTCTTAATAGGTTCCATATAACGACCGAGTTCTTTGACTTTATCTTGATAGGCTTGTTCGTCTTTCATGGGTAATTGATTACTAAAAGTTACCGAAGAAATTCCGCTATTTTGAGATGGCAAAATAGGGCGGCCTGAAAATAAAAATTGGTCATTTTCGTTTGTAGTGATTATTTTGAAAATTTCAACACTAAAAAAATTACCGGATCGTATAATGATCGGTTTAAACGCACTATCTCCACCTCTAACATACTGACGTATTAACTGATATTTTGCTTGAGATCGTAGTTGCATCATACGGTCTGTGATAGGATTATAAAGTACACGGCCAAATTTAATCCTCATTGGTCCAGCTATCATAGTTTGATTGCCTGGCATACCATTCTGCAGCGCAGAAGTTAACTGTGAACTTGTCGCTAACGAAAGCTGTCCTTTAAGGTGTTTCATATGGGCCATATGTTTGCCAACTATTTTCTTCTCAAGAATCTCTGTATTGTTACTCAACCTTCCTCCACTATCCAACGATCCACTTATTGAATCATCATTGCCATTGGTCATTTGTACGGGACCAGTAATTGTTAAGGTGGAAGATGGCGAGTCAATCGATATATTCATCTGAGGAGGCATTGAAATATTTATTTGGTTGGCCATAGAACCACTGGGTATCTGGCCTGGTTGTAATGAAGCCATATGTTCTCCCATTTCAATAGTGACTCCAGGCTGTAACGTATGTAATTACATAATGTATTGATTTAAAAAATATAAATCAGTTCTCTAATTGCATTCACTTACTGGCATCTCAACGTTGTGGTTTTGCAATGAAGAAATTGTCTGATTCGATGTCAGGGGAACTGAAACAAAAAACATTCAATTTTGAAACTGGAGCGTAAAATATGTAACCATCTAAATATTCTTACAGTTGGTAGCGAGCGATTGCTGATTACTCTGCACTGTTGAATTCAGAAGTCGTGACTGGTTCATTGAACTCTGTGTTGGTAGTTGACTGGTCACTTCTAGGATTAAGAGAAATGATTAAAGTACGTCCAATTTTAGGGCAATATTGCACGAATGACGTCAGTTTACTTACTCTTTTCTCTGAGCAGGTGTAATAATAACTGAGAGATTCGACTCATATAGTCAACCTGTAAATGAAAAAAATAGTATTTTAGATTCAAACAATATCAGCTATTCAACTTCGAAATGAAAGTGTCTTTCAAAAAATTAAGAAACCATTTAAATTGTGTTTTGTATGAGACTTACCCTACTTGAAGCATTCTCATACAAATAGTTTTCCATTTCAATACTGCTTTTATTGACCGGTCCTGGCCCCTCATATTTTTGTATAGCTTCTTCTCTGTAGTATCAAACGGATCGGTCAGAAATAGCAATAAGTCAATAATAACAGAGATTTTGTTCAAGTGAACTGAGTACTCACAACTTTCGTATGATGTTTTGTCGATGTAACGTAGTAAACGTTGATCTCCAGTTATTTTCATCAGCAGTAAGAACACAAGTATTCATCTTTATTAAATTTATATTTTAAAAATTAATAACAACAACGAATTACACCGTATATTAATTATTGCGTATCGGTTTAGCGGCCTCTTTGGTTATTCAAAAGTTCAACGAAATCAAAACACAAGTGGGTGGAGTGGGCGAGGTGGAGATGAGTGATTTTGTGAAATGGCTACACTGTTTAAAAATTTCGGTGCGCATTTTTTTTTTTTTGGAAAAAATTGGAAAAATTTTATGTAAATATTGAGTTATATTTTTGATTTTACAAATCCCAATTGATGAAACGAAACACTCAAAAGGTATGATTTCAATTTCAAGTTTCAACTTTCGTTCGTTGATCGATCTTTTTCAGTTTCAGATCTTCAAAAGTTTATATACTTTCCCCCTCCATAAGTTTTGTTTACCCTCATAACCTTCCAACTGATAACTCAACAAAATCTTCAGAACAACTGATAACCGTGAAAGGAGTTTTAAAATTTGTAAAAATGTCTGGTAAATTCTTACAAACCGTCGGTGTAAGTCTTAGAGACAAATTGATTCGTCAAATCAGCCTTGATTCTGTGAGATATCGAGATGTCATCTACCAAAAAGGTCTTTACGAAGGAGCAGAAGATATTGAAACTCACACAGGCCAGGTAAGCAATTCGAAATTGATTACTCATATTCGTTGGAAGTAATTACATTATCGTACTTATTTCTAGAAATATGAAAAAGATGACCAAAGAAGACTTCGCTTTATGCACTCGCCAAAGCTTGTAAATCCGAATGTAGCTCTTGATTTAATCGCCCAAGTACCTCCGATCCCGTCTAAAGAACGAGTTGTTTGGTGCGACGGTGGAGATGAACATCTTGGACATCCCAAAGTCTACATTAATTTAGTAAGTATTTGTTTTGTGTACAATGAAGTTGACGTAATTCATAGACGTTTAGTTAGAAATTATCATTTTATTACGAAATTCTAGGATAAACCAGGCAATCACGCTTGTGGATACTGTGGCTTAAGATTCTACAAAGAAGATCATCATCATGATTAGTTTAACTTGTAAATATAAATAGTTTCACTGTAAAATATCTGTTTATTATATTATGAATTAATTACCATCATAGTTTCATTATTTAAAACGCATTTATTCCGTACAAATCAACACTGAACGTTCTAACAACTTATCAATATAAACGCAAACATATCACAATTTGAATAATTGGAAAAATCGATGAAAGTTACAACTATTTATCTCATACACCGTTCTACGTATTTTATAATGCATAAAGCGAGCAATTTGAAACACATAGCATTGGTAAACGTACCAACTTCAACAGTGATCTCCGATACTTAATAAAAATTACAACACGAAGAGAAGAAAATATTAACAATATGAGACGTAAAAATTATCACTCGATATCAAGAAAAAAAAACATCAATAAAAATACATACACAAGAAAATATGAAAAACTAAAATCTTAAAAGATATGTTGTTTTGATATAAAATTTCAGACTAGCATTAGATTGAAAAAAAAAAGTACGAGTGGTTTCATTTATTCTTCAGCATCACCGCTCTGCGAGTCACTCGACCACAAAACAAGCCCAACATGAATATTATTCCGATAATACTAAACAGGCTAGCAGCGAAATATTTCTTCGAAGGATATCTCGATACATGACTGATCAATTCTTGAAAATTTTTGGGTTCTGAGTTAATCTGCAGAGGCGAATTTGGTTTTAGATTACAATAGATAGAAAAATCAAAGCGGATCAATAATTTTTATACCAATGGTTCGGCACTTTTGAACATTTCCATCCTCTGAGTCAATTTAAATTTACAGTCCGGCAGTAAGGTTACTTTATCTGATGTGAGTACTGATTGTAAACATTGGAGTACTGAAACATGGAAAAATTAGTATTTCAAATTCGTAGAGAGCATATCGTTCATTTCAATACGAACCTCTTCCAGCTCCTGGAGGAACATCTACGCAATATTTTGTGATATCTAAAGCGCAAGCTTGATGAAGAATTGGATCAACGTGAATGTCAGCTTTACCCTCTTCGATTAAACCAGCTACTTCCAAACGACAAGCTCGATTAATGATTTTACCATCGATAAAGGCTACTTTTAAGCATTCTTCTACTTTTCCAGAGTTGCCACTTTCTTCCATTTTGACTTCGTCGCCACAAATATTGTGAATCTGCAATTTAAGGTTTATTTCGTATAATTAAGCTCTGCCGAAGGGTTTCGTTGGAACATCAAACCGATTGGCTTACCTCGTCGGTACATAAATCACGCAATAAAGGATTCAATTTATAATTGAGAGCTGATTCTTTTAATACAATTGATAGCTGCTTCTCGCACTCTTTACGTAATTTTCGTTCCCTGAATTTTACCTATGAAATGATTACAATAGCATTGATATAATATACAGAACGTAGATGGTACATTTACGAAGAGTTTCAAAGAACAGTATTTCGTTACCTTCAGGCATTTCAATATTTTACCCTCGAATTCGATATCTGGTAAGTGATTCTTCAAAAAAGATAAGCAAAATTTGCCGATATCTTGAGTACACCCTTTTTGTAAAGCTGGATTCAAACGATAATCGGTGCTCTGTTCTACCATTCGTTTCAAAACCAATGATTTGCAAGTGTTGTCAAAAACTGGTTCGTCTTTGAATTTCTGCATGATACAAAAAATCCATCATAAGATAAAATTCAAACTTCTAGAATGAATTGTCAACAGAGAATTAAATCACCTTTAAACAAGTGAACGCTTGCGAAGTATCAACTCCTTTGCAATATTCTTTGATCATTTGTTTACACGTCGTTAACAAGGTGTAATCACTAGAGCTATCGGTGAAATCGTGTTGCTCCAATTTAAATACCATCTTATGGCAAAGAGGACTGAGTTTACTTTTACCCTCAACCAGACATTCCAAAACCTGAACCAATACAAAAAAAAATGTTATTTGAGTTGAAGAAATTTACAGAACTAAAAAAAAATATTGTTCCAAGAGTTAAAATATACCTGGGCCGATTTAGGTTCCACTTTACCGCATATCGTTTTGATATCTCTATCGCAAGCTGATTTTAATTTAGGATCTAGGTCGATAAATTCTCGTTGCTGTAGTAACTGTCCTCTCAATTGATATCTGCACTCTTTGGATAATTTGTACTTTTCATCCTTCAAAGTATCGTTTTGAGTAACTTCGCTGAGACACTCAACGACCTAGAACAGTGACTGGAATTATCGACTTATTCGGAAATAAAATTCCAACGAGATGGTGAAAGCAATTACCTGAGCTTTGGTGTGAGCTTTGGGGCAATATCGAATCACATAAGGTCGACAAGCTTCTTTAAACGCAACGGTAAAATGGTAGTCGTTGATACTGATTAGTTGAAAATGTTCGATGGTGGCTCTGCACTTATAGTCTAGTTTAGTTTGTTCGTCGTTTTTATGCTTGATTAAACATCCCATCACGTCGTGCGAGTCTCCTTTTAAATTACGTAATTCATCCTGAAACGATTCAAAAATCGTGTAAAGATGGAATCGCCAACGTAGGCGTAATTTATAATGTTTGATGGTTTACTTTGCAATAAACGTCAATTATTTTCCGGCAGTGTGTTTTCACAATAGGATTCAAATTAATATCGGCTGCTTCGGCTTCGGTGAAATTACCAACGACCATTTTACACTTTGGTTTTAAACTAATGTGAAAAAATGATTTAAGCAAAATGAAGATAATTTAGAAGACGAAAATAGACGAAGTAATAACCTGGTATATTTATCTTGTAAACATAACATTTCCTCTCCGGCAGCGGTCTTCTGGGCACAATACATGGCTAAATCATCCAAACACATTTCTTCGACTTCGGGAATAAGTTCAACACTCATGGCTCGCTGCTTCATTACTCTTTTGACTTGCTGTTCGCATTCCAGCTTCAGCTGTACGGACGTATTTATAAAATATTCCATTAGCTCCATCTCAAGCACGAGATTTTAAAGTTTTTGTAACATCTTGAATAAATTACCTTATCCGATGAATCGATTGAGTACACGTATCTGTATAAACAAGGCAATATCAATGGACCTCTTTCTGGATCCATTCTCGAAGGATCATCGTTCCAGGTGTTTTTAGCATGGCATAACTTGACAGCGTCATTTTTACAGGCTTTGAAAAGTTGAGGATCTAATTTGAAATCGCGAGCTATAAAGTACTGTATTTGCATAAGGGCTGATCCACACTCTTGTTCCATCTTATCAGAGTTGATATTATCCATCAAACATGATATAACTCTGAAATTGAACTAGTTTTTATTAAGTATCTACGTTAGAATCACATTAAGGCGTTGGATGACTCACTTTCCATCTTCGCCGATAGTATCAGGACATAAATTTCTGACAACTGATTCGCAAGCTTTCCTTAGCACAGGATCAACTCTCCAGTCTTCTCCGGCGTCGGTAATTTTGAGCAGATTTTCCAGCTGTCAGAGTTACATGACGATTTATGAATATGATGAGATGAAGTACAAAAAATTAAACTGAAATACTAACTTCTCTTTGACAAGGGGTAGACACAACGGTTTGTTTACGTCGTTTAGGACGCGAATGTTCCAATAAACAATGAATTGTCTTGCCACCGGATTCCAGGCCGTTACAGAAATTCTCAATATCTTCCGAACACTTTCCAACTACTTCTGGAGAAAGCCTATAATCTTCCATGAGAAATTTTCGGTGCCTGACCATTTCCGATTTGCAGTCTGAGCTGATTTTACTGCCTGTGTAAGATACTTATCGGTTATATATACACATATATTTTTAAAATTACAATAGAATCATTTTAGGCACCATTATGAGCAGCATTTTCCAAACATAATAACATCTGAGCCAGTCTAACTTTACGATGGTCGGATGTGCTCCTTTTACATTTATATAATTAAATATCAGCTCGACAAGAACGAACTAGACCTTTACTGACTTCGGTATCTTTAACGACTAGTTTCTCTCGTTTGAATAATTGTTCTTGGCACTGAAACCAAATCGGAAAATAAAGATTGTTCGACAAATCGGATTTCAAAGAATCGCAGAAAATACCTGATGAGTCATTTTAGGATCGTTGACAGATTCTTGTAAACATTTATACACCTTCTCGGGATTAGCGTTTTCCAATTCCGGACAGAACTTCATTCTGTCTTCAGAGCACGAAACTTGTAAAACTTTATCTAGTTGAACATTTTCGCCTTGAATTTCGGAGATGAACATTATCTCTTGTTTACATTCTACGTCGATAATACGATCGATGTGCTTTTGTAAACAATCCAAAATACCGCCATCTTCGAAAATAGTCTGAAAAATAGTCAAGATCGTGAATAATTTTTCATTCGAAACACTCGCGACAGAAAAATAAACAGCTCACCATCGAATACTCGTTAGGTCGGGTTGAGTTGCAAAATAACTTTGAAATATCACTCCTGCATAATCCAATATAATTTGAAGCGTATTGGAAACTCGACGACAATAAGTATTCAATTCTTTGAATAACACTTTGGCAATAAAAATCAAGTTTATCTTTCAAGTCCAATATACACAAAATGTATTTCTGTTCTGGTTTGCACTGGTGTGCTTTAATATCGTCGACACAGTTTTGATTCAATGTACGTCGGAGAGTTTCATCCCTGAAGAAGTTTCTGGCATGGTCGCGTATGGAAGAGCGACAATCTTCGGTGAAATCGAACGCCTGAAAATATTCATGATAATGAATTAAAAATCAACATCAAGATGGTAATCGAATTATTAACTCACTTTGTGTCGCTGAACACATTCCAATAAATCCAATTCCGATGTGCTGGGTTTATTACCGCATAATTTAACTAAACCGCTGCACTGAGGTTCATCTTTGAGTAGTTTAGTACACTCGACCGAAGCTAAGAAAAACGCGACGAGGGAGAGGAAATTTCCTATCGGATACATTTCGAACTCTGAATATAACTATTTACATTTCAATATCATTCATAAAAGAGTATATCATCATTTATAAATTTTTATTTAAAATGCATTTCATTCGCCATCGAGCATGGTAATTGATAAACGATCACAAAAATACAAAGCACGCAATCGATAATTTTAGGAGACTGAAAATTGAAGTGCTCTAGAACTTAAAATAAGAATAAAAGATATCAAGGATGGATGTAATAGTATAGTCAAAAATGGTCTTTTTTAAATAACTAACCAATTTTTTTCAAAGTTGATTCAACTTTTCAATAATCTCATTTGATTATCAATTTTGGAAAATTGATAGCAATAAATAAGGCAATAAATAAATGCAGTCGGATATCTTCGTTTATGTTCGGTTCAAATCGTCGAAAATTCAAACTGTACATGAAAAAAATTCAAAAGTTACCTCCTGGACAAAATAACTGTACAACATGTACAATGACAATGCAAATTTTTATTTCGTTTACGACGTTAATACGTTTACAGATTTTTATTGGCTAAATCAAATAAAATAAAGCAGCGTTTAATAAAATATTTTTTAAAAAGTGGAAATCTAAAAATCTTTCATTTTTGTTTAATATGAGTTTATTTTATTTGAATTTTTAGATTATTAATTTTCTAATCATTACTCAACGTGACACTGCTGCTTCAAGAAAGATACCGCGCAAAAAAATAAAAACGAAAAACGCAAAACGGTTACAACGAATTTTTCAAAAAAGTGTATGTTTTTCATCAACTCAGGTGAGTAATATTGTGAATTAATTGTGCTCTTGATTAATATTTTGACGTTTTATAAATCTCCAACTATAACAACATCCGTACTAAACAGATCCAAAGCAGTATTTCAACTTCTCATTTGTATAACTCGACGGTCAATTCTATCAACGCCAAGTAAGTCGTAACTTCCTAACTTACGTTACATCATATTGCACCAATAAGTATTGAGAAGAGTTTACAACAAACGTGTGGTATTACCTCGATAAATCATTCCACTTACTTTCCTCTCATTGCAGATCATGTCTAACACGAGTCAAAAACACCGTAACTTCGTTTCGGAGCCCATGGGTGAAAAGCCAGTAACCGAATTAGCCGGAATCGGAGATGTACTGGGGAAACGTCTAGAAGCATTAGGATTCGATAAAGTGAGTAAATATGTCGAATATATAGGGGTAATAACTCATCTTCGTGATATTTCGATTGTACTCTTGTTACAGGCATATACTGTCTTAGGACAATATCTGATTTTAAAAAAAGATCAAGAATTATTTGAAATGTGGTTAAAGGACGCTATAAGCGCGAATAGCAAACAGTCCGCAGATTGTTACAAATGTTTAACTGACTGGTGTCACGAGTTTTTGTAAAAATTTACGTCTTAACAGGAACCTTACTGAATCGATCTATCTTATCTTTTTAATGTTTATTCGTAGTGTGATTTTTGTCTGTATGTAACTTCGAATTCGTGTTAAACTAAGCCAAAATTATTTTAATTACCACTTTTAACGATTTAAACGACGCAATTTTTTAAAGTAACTAAACGAAACGATAAAATTTCACATAATGTGCCTTATTTAAGATTTTCTTTAAAACAGCAAGCACTGTAACTAAATACAATATTGCAGGCACATACCGTATTAGGACAATTTCTCGTATTGAAAAAAAATAAAGAATTGTTTCAAATATGGATGAAAGACCAGTGCGGAGCCAACACCAAACAAGCAGGTGAATGTTATCAGTGTTTAGCGGATTGGTGTAATGAATTTTTATAGTCGTAGTTTTATTCTCAATTTGTAATTTCAACAATGATGATTCCTAATCCAAAATTTCCCCTTCCCCTATTTTTAATCTCGACTATTTTGTGTTAATATTTCTTGAATAGACTTAAATGATGAACATATATTTTTTACATTAGATTGGTAAATTATTGTGATTATGTGGAAGTTACTTTTTTTATGTATATTAGATATTAGATTACTTCTTATTTTATGTGCATAATTTTATTTTACAGACATTTTTACATTGTTACCTTATTTATTGTATATATGAACAGTGACATGATATCGGTAATTATTTTTTTTAACTTGCACTGTATTCTTGAAATAAATCTTTTTTTTTTCATCTTGAGTTTCATCTTTACCTTATAAGTATATCTAACCAGTTTGCATTGATTTTTTACGTTTATTTTTCATGGTGAGTAAAACTGATACGAACATCCTGGCTTCGTTATTTATATTTCCTGCAGATTCATTTTTCTGTCCACAGATTCCTCACCTCTTGGTTTGTTTAGTTGCGCTTTCAAAAACGAAATCCATTCTCATATAAATTCCGCTTACCTGACGACTGTATATAGGAAGTTTGATTAAGGTAGGGTTTTACACTTGTACGTATAAAAGTACTTCGAGGATAATGATCCTTCGAATTATGTTTTCATATGTTTTGCAACAGGTACACGTGATCGATGAAGTTCGAAGACAAGAAATTCGGCAAAGATCAGAGCCTCAAAGCGTGCATCAGACTCGATGATAAATACAGAATGTTTGAATCGAAAATAACCCCAGATAGCTTCGACTGTGCGAGATAAATGAACTAGTGAGTAGAGTTGGTTTAGATTATTAAATATTATATCTACGTATGCGTGACGATGTTCCCTCCACGCCCCCCGCCCCAGATGAATCGATGATTTCCACTCATTCTCTTCATGTCCAGTAATTTGGCAGTATCTCCTGTTCTTGGCTAGACGACTATTTTTTAAAAATACTGATAATGCAAAAATTAAACTCTCCCTGTTTATTAAAATCTCGGTTTTGTTTTTTGGAGGTTTCAATTTTTTGCCTACAAAGTCTTAAATTTTTTCACAGAATTTATTTGGGGATTTTTTTTTGAGAAACATCTTTCACTTTTTTTTTAGAGCAAAGTATCTCAGATTTTTTATCGAAAAATTCTCTCATCTTTTCAAGCAAACAAAAAAAAAAAATGGTAAAAACTTCAATTTTTTGGAACGAAATTTCTGACATTTCTCCATTTATTTTCTGGAAAAAGTTAAAAGTTCCAAGTTTTTTGGAGTCTGGTAAACAAAATTCTCAATTTTTCTGTAATAAAAAAAAATATGAAAATTTTCCAATCTTTTTTGAAATGAAAAATATCTTAAATTTATTTAGAGAGGAAAAAACTGTTTTTTGTTCAAGTAAAAAAACCTTTTTAATTTTTTAGAGCAAACATTATCTCTTATTTTTTTTAAAATGTGAATACTTTTGGTGGGAACAAAATTTCAGTTTTTGGGGTAGATGTAAACTTTGTAAACCCCAATTTTTTCTGAGAAGAGATTTCAATTTTTTTGGGAGGGGGAGGGTCTGTGAATTTTTTATCTTGAAAAAGTCTCATTAATTTCTTGGAAAAATATAATTTTCAATTTTTTTGGAATTTGTATTGTAAAAATTTTTTTATTTTTATAGGAAAATTTTTTTTTTGAAAAAAATGCCCAATTTCGGATACTTGAAGAAAAAGAATTCAATTTTATGGAGTCGGTGTAAACAAAATTCTAAATTTCTTTGTTGAAAAAAATCTCAAGTTTATCTGAAGAAGAACAATTTTTAGTTTTTTTTTTAAATAAAAAATATCTCAAATTTATTTGGAGAAAAAATCTTCTTCCTTTTAAACATTTTTTGCAAAGAAATTTGTGATTTTTTTAAACAAAAAAATCAATTTTTTGAGCAAATCCTTCACTTTTTGAAAGGAAGATAAAATCTCATATTTTTTGTTTGAAAAAAAAATCAATTTTTCTGGGGTGAAAAATAGTTCAACTTTTTGTACAAATAACTCAAATTTATTTGAAGGGAAAAATCTTTTTTGCTTTTATTTTTTGACAAATAAAAAACTTTTAAATTTTTT